>VZRI01003311.1:831749-846642 GCA_013397515.1 Upupa epops
TCCTCCTGCTTATTGCCCATGCTGCGTGCATTGGTGTACAGGCACTTCAAGGAGTGAGCTGAGCACTCCGATTTCACCCTAGGACAGCAAGAGACAACCTGGTTTTCATTAAGACCAGAGCTCTGATCAACTGGTGGGCACCCACCAACTTCGAACCCATCCCTCTTCAATTCTAGTTTGAAGCCCTTTGAATGAGCCCTGCCAATTCCTGCCCCAGAACCCTTTGTCCCCTCTGGAATAAACCTCTCCCACGAGGACCTGTAAGATCTGGTGTCTTACAGAACCAGTCATTATTAAAGAACCCAAAGCCCTGCCTGTAACACCAGTCTCATAGCCAGATATTAGTCCTATTCCATCCCGTGTCCTCACCCCAAAGTGGAAGTAATGAAGGAAACACAATCTGTGCTCCAGACTCTTCTACCAAACGTCCCAAGGCCTTGTAGTCCCTCTCCATTCCCCTCAGGCTGTGGAGTTGCTCTCCAGCAGGTCAGTGCCCAGCCTGTGCTAACGCCCGGACTGTCGCTTTTCTGTAGGCTCAGAGATTCCCCTCAGCCCTCTCCGCGCGGCCTCGTTCCCCAGGTCCCGAAGCAGGTGCCGCCTACCCCACCCACTGGCGAGGGCGGCTGGGCAGCCCGGCGTCTCCCGCCGCGCTGCCAGGTGCCGCCGCCTGCCGGTTTCCTCTGACGTAGCGAGCACTGATTCGCGGACGAGGCTGGAGCGGGGCGGGGCGCTGCTGCGGGCCGTGAGGACGGGGAGGAGGCGTCGAGTCGAGCCGGACCCAGCAGCTGCGCTCCGTCACCCACGCACGGCCCAGGCATGGCGTACGGTGGCCTGACGGTGCCCTTCATCGTCATGAGCGTTTTCTGGGGGGTGGTCGGCGGCGTTCTGCCCTGGCTCGTGCCCAAGGGGCCCAACCGCGGGTGAGTGACTGAGTGGCTGCGGGCGGCGCAGGCTGGGCCCGCTCCCAGGTAGCGGCGGCAGCGGCGGCGGCGACCCTTTCCCTCTCAGGCGCTGGTGGGGACTATGAAGAGGCGCCTGCGGAGACGGCCGTGCCTTTGCAGCCCTGTGTGGAGTCAGCGGCCCTGCGGCTTCGTTTTCCACAGGTTCCCTTTTTCCTGCCACGCAGCTGTGTACGCTGGTCCGCAAACCCAGGCAGTCATCTCCTGCAGCAGCCGTGCTGTGGGCTCCTGCCGCCGTCCTGGCAGGCGAGCCCCACAGGGCCGCAGCGCCTGTGCCCGCCGCAGTGTCGGAGTAAACGTCTGAAGCTTCTCCTGTGAGAGGCCAGGAGTGGCTTCTCCGAACCTTGATAACCCGTCACGGGTTTGAGTTTTGCTCTATCTCCTGTAAACGTCTGTCCTGTGACACGGAGGGTTGTCGCTGAGTTAGATGGTGTTTGAGCCATAACTTCCTGTTTGTTTCCTTCCTTGATCTCTTGTGACTTAACTTTGACATCCTTTAGTTTCCCGCGGGATGATCCTGGTGGAGTTGCTGTGGTAGATCTCTGCTCGGTGCTTAAAACACATGGTAGTGGCCTTGTGGCTGTGGCATTCTAAGGACAAAAGCCGAGAGACACTTCCTGCAGTGATTGTAGTTGCTCGGATTAAGAAGTAGATAAGTGTCTTTCTCTTTTCCCTAGGAGATAATGACAACTTAATCTGTCCCTTTCTCTGACATCCCCTGTACTCCACAGGTACCAATTACAGACTTTTTTCTTTCGTCTGTTTTTATAAACTTGGAGGGATTTTCCTCAAGTTCTATTTAGCTCTGGTTCTTATTGCTGCGATTTCAAACCTGATGTGTTTTGTGCCTGAAAATTTGCCTGTCCTCAGAAATAATTTGGCGATATGTCTTCCAGGCATGTCCTTGAAATATGTAGCTCATCAACAGATGTTCTGTTGTTATTCCAAAACACATTCATTTAGTGTGAATAGACTGAGCACAGCTGTGTTCTGATTCTATAGTGTGTCTGTAGTAACGAAGTCTGTTAACAACTTCTTAAAAGCAAGCCAAAAAAATGCCAGTAGGACTTTACCAAAACCCCTTTTTGAATAGGATTCTTGATTTTCTAACAGAATAAATTGATGCAAATTTTAAGCAACCAAAGAATTCACATGGGGTAGATTAGAACTCCCAAACAAAGACTCTGGGGCTCCTTGGAAAGTTGCTAAATGCAGGCAATGTTGGTGTTTATTTGGGAGTTGACAAGATGAATGCGACTTGATGAGAAATAATATTTTCTGTGTCACAAAAGCGTGGAAGTTATCAGCCTATTGGGGTTTTGCTGCTGGTTTGGGGTAGTAATACATAGAGGAAAATCCCTTTCTATTATTTATATAAATAAATCTGCTTTGCTACTAAGTTCCACAATGTGCATAGATTGCTCACTATTGGAAAAATGGCATTTCCTTTCTCTCATTTCAAAATCATATGCATGTGTAGCTGCAGTTTTACTCCTTTTAGTTCCAATACTGCTTGGTTGTTGTTTCTTTTCAGTTCAACGAGTTTCTGTCAGTTTTCTTTGAGAAAGAAAGGAAAAATTTACCCTACAGGTATTTTCAAGTGGCTTTGAGATTTTTATTTAGTACTTCATTTGAAAAAAACCTCATTCATGTTACAAAATTAAAAGCTGCTTTCATAAAGAAAATTTCAGTAAGTGGCATTTTGCAAATGGAGGAAATATTTACTGTTAGTATTAAAGCATCTAGCTTCAGTAGTTTGTGAACTTGCTGGCAGAATTGACTGTGAAGTGAAGCGAAGCAAGAATGTTGACTGTAAGATTTCGCTTCTCTTCAGAGTTATTTTTATTTCTCTCCATTTGCCAGAGCTCAGTCAGTTCTTGTGCAAAGTGTTAGCTGTGCCTCTGCAGCCTAGCTGGAAGAAGTTAAAATGCTCATGTTGAGTCACCTTCCGTATGATCAAAGTTGAGCTTGTTCTTGTTTGCTGGGGTTTTTTTTCCTGTGTATTTTGTGGTCAGTGATAACATGACACCTAATCAGCTGCTTCTCCTTCCTTTTTGCAGTGTTATCAACACAATGTTGGTCACATGTGCTGTTTGCTGCTACCTGTTGTAAGTATAAATACTATCTTGCCTGTGAAGCACTGTGCTGATGTAATCAATATTTCATTTTTTTACATCCTTTAGAAGATATCCTTTTATAAGACCTTTAGAAAGAAGCTTCCTCTGCCCCCCCCCCAACTCTGTGCTAGTGAGACCACATCTGGAGTATTGTGTCCAGTTGTGGGCCCCTCAGTTCAAGAGGGACACAGCTGCTGGAGAGTGTCCAGCATAGAGAAACGAAGATGAAGGAAGTAGAACACATCCCTTATGAGGAAAGGCTGAGGGAGCTGGGTCTCTTGAGCTTGGAGAAGAGGAGGCTGAGGGGAGAACTCATTAATGTCTCTAAATATGTGAGGGGTGGGTGTCAGGAGGATGGAGCCAGGCTCTTCTCAGGGTCATCTAGTGATAGGACAAGGGGCAGTAGGTGCAAGCTGGAGCATAGGAGGTTCCATATAAATATCAGAAGGAACTTCTTCCCAGTGAGAGTAACAGGGCATTGGAATAGGCTGCCCAGAAGGGTTGTGGAGTCTCCTCCTCTGGAGACATTCAAGACCTGCCTGGATGTGTTCCTGTGCAATTGGGTCTAGGTGATCTTTTGAGGTCCCTTCCTTATGATTCTATGATTCTAAGCTATTCAAATGTGTCACTGAGGTATAGATACATGGTGTTCTTTGATGGCTCTTTGAGTTCATAGTTCTAATAACCTTCAGCCTGCTAAAGGAAACATTTTCTTGCTGATAGAGTTAAAATAAACTTGAATTCCTCTTGTTGCCTTCTGACATGTGACTGTTAAATAGTGCTCTGTGTTGGCCTGTTATTACTCCTTTCCAGTTCACTGGCTTATTTGCTCTCAAGTATCATGACAGTTTGCAAATGCTAGAATTTTTCTGATTGACACTAAGGCTATGCCTTGTTTTTGTTTTTCGTTCTTTACACCCTTATATTTATTCCTTAGGTGATACTACTTTAAAAGCCTACTTATGAGTTTCTCTTAGTGTGGTTGAATATTTCTTAAAATCTGGTAGAGTAGTGGGTGGAAAACCTTGTACTTGTGTTACTTAGATCAAAGAATATCGTATTTCAATGTGGTTATTTCTCTTTAAATGTACAATATATTTTAAGGATGCTTTTTCAGTAAGAGAATTACTGAAAGTAACAAAATTACTTGTAGAGGAGCTCCTTGTCCCATGTTTGGTTTTTTTGCTTTGTTGTTGTTGGGTTTTTTTGTTATGAGGTAAGCCAGCTGTAGCTAGGAAAAGTGTTGCTGCTGCCTTCTCCCTTGTTTTGTTTGGTTGTTTAAGAGACTCTGGAGACTGATCTAGTCAAAGAGATTGCAGTGCAGTAGTAACTCTGAAACATGTTTGGGAAGAATTTGTTATGGAGAGTGAATTGGTAGAGGTCTGGATAAGAACTTTATGGTTAGCTTTTAATCATTGTTCAGAGTTCCACTTGAACCTGTATGTATCTGTACTTCCTGAAGTGTTTGGGCATTATTTATACTACTTTAAGGAGCTTAAGGTGAATATTTAGAGAAATGCATCTCTAATCTCCAGACTCATTCTTAAGAACTAACAAACAAAAGCCATTTTATCAGTGTCAGCATGTTCCAGGAAGGCTGTGTGTGGTTTCATGCTGAACTGTGGCTCAGGCTTATGCAGGTTTGATCTAGAATGTGATGTTCAGGGTTCATGCTGCTGATGCCTTTCTTTTTTGAGTATTTGCCCCATAGATTCTTGAGAAAATGCTCCTTTGGGTAATTGTAAAAGTACAGGAAGCAGTGCTGTATTTTTATACAGCAGCCCAATCCTGTTGGTCAAACAATTGGCTAAGAAACAGCAACTAGAAGCTTGTTTTGATCATTTTCACTTAGTGTGGGGGTGATGTTACATTTTTATGGGTTTGATTTTTATTTTTTTTTCAGTTTAAAATTCTCAAGTTCTTCCTAGGCTGTATGACAATGGAGTAATGTCCTACTCTTGTAAAACCCTTGAAGATCAGGGATGCTCTCTTTGAAGTTGAGGCTCTGTGGCATATACAGGGTCTTCTGGATTATGGTGTAGAATGTAGCTGTTGTATAATTAAGTTTGACTGTATTCTGTGAGCTCTTATTTTGTACAGTGTAATTTTACTTATTTTAATTTTAGTCGTTTGGGTTTTGTTTTGGCCTTTTTTTGTCAAAGAAGCAGACCTATGGTAAATCTAGTGTCATTAACGTGGTTTATAATCTGTTCTTGCATGTCTGGCGAGGGAGCTTTCATCATCTTGTGGGCTATAATGTATTTTCTACATTACCTTTGCTTTTTTCCAATTGCACCCTGAAAAAAGAGAAGCAGCAAAATCTTACTGTGTTTTAAACCATCAGTAATTGTACCCAACCACATCAATTAAATCTGCTTGCCAGAATACAACAAAAAGCAGATTTTTTTTTCCTTCCCTTTCAAGACAGAACTTGCCTCATAGAATTGCTGAGGTTGGAAAAGACCTTTTAAGATCATCAAGTCCAACTGTTCCCAGGCCACTGCTGAACCCTGTCCCTAAGCTCCAGATCTACACTACCTTTAAACATGTTCAGGGATGGCAATTCAACCCCCACCCCCGGACAGCCTCTTGAAAGGCCCGATGACCCTTTCCAAGAAGAAGTTTTTCCTCGTGTCCAACCTAAACTTCCTTTGGTGCAGCTTGAGGCTATGACATTACAAGCAGCCAAATGCAGCTGGAGGCTTCTCATACAGTGTGGGATAATCATTTGTTTGGTTTGGTTTTTTTTACCTTTCTTCCCCTCTGTGAATTCTGTAGAGAGTCAGCCCTGGTTGGAAATTGGCTCAGATCATCTGCTCCAACCTTTATTTCCTGTTTTATTAAAACGTTGTTTGAGTTTGTTCTTGACATATCCTTTTAATTTTCTGGGTGAAAGCATTCAACAAAAATGTCAGACCTTAATTGTGGAGACGAAGGAAAGAGACTGTTTCATTCCAGTCTTGAAGGAAGCCTGGAAAAATGGTTTCTGAGAATTGTTTGTTGAGTGTGTTAGGGTTAAAGTAACTTGTATGGTCACAGGTGTGGTCCTCTGTGTACCCTTGGTAGGTAGCTGGTTATCTGCTTCTCTTCAGAGTTGTTTATAACTCTGTTAGACCTACTTTCTTAACTCTGAGTTACTTTGCCAGTTGAAAATAAGGAAAATGTAATCTCCTGTCTTCATTAAGCACTACTTGATTGACATGGACTTGCATCTCAGTGAATTTGTGCTAATTAAAGTCAATCATATTTCCACTTAAAGCTATTTCTTCTGTGCTTAGATTTAAGTGATAATTGGAAATAACTGTATTGATCACATGGTATTAATTTGATTCTCCTATGGAAAATTTTTGCACGGGTAAGTGCATGATCTGTGTGCAGATGATGTACCTAGCAGCCTTTTGAGGGAGAATACAGGAGCCTAAGGAACCTGCCAAAGGATAAGGCATCACTGCTGCAGAATTTACAGGCTACACCTGTAAGATACCAAATCTATTTTGCTGTTTACAGAGCAGTTCCTGACACAGTACTGTCATTCTGTACTAATAGCACAAGGGCAGGATCCTTGAAAAATGTTGTTACTTGCTGCTGATTCTAAAAGGATTAAAATATAGTTGATCAAACTGACATTTAAGCAGACATAGCAGGACCTTCATTTGTAATGCGCAGTGTAGACAGATGGCAGTTATGCTAGAAAGACCTTTTAAAAAGCTTTTCTGGTAGAACATAAGGGACTTTAATTTCCTTGTCTGAGCTGGCTAATTAGCTGTTGTAAGTGGTATCTGGTAGAATTTAAGGACGTGTGGGTGGCTTGAATGCCATACCTGATTTTAGCAACTCTGGAACATTACATGTTGGGTACTGAGGCTGGCTTTGTTTTACTTTGAATGCTGTGTTGTGTTTTGCGTTGTTATGATAAGTTATTGTATAAACCAGCATTGCTTAAGTAAAATGTGGGAAAAGCTTCTTCATGACTTATCCTGAACACAGGGGAGTCATTGAGTTCAATGCCTAACTACTGCCTTAAAGTACTAAACCCTAGCAGAGCGGGGAGGAGTAATATACTATTGACCTGTAATGCCACTGTGGCTTGGAGCTTGGGTATCCAGCATGGTCCCAACAAAATAGCTTTTGAAAACCACATAGTGCTTGCCTAAAGCACTGTTAGACAGTGGGGTGTGTCAATATTTTGAATGTGCTTCTAGCTCATTTAATTCACAGCCATGCTGGGTCTGAGCTCAGGAAGCATGGAGAGGTGAGAGAACTGTGCACAGAGTTCCTTCCCGCAGAACAGTGAGGAAGAATAATGTGCTTTAACAGACTTATGGTGTTCCTACCCTCCTCCCACTTCTGTTAGTTCAGGATGCTGAAGGCAGATGGTACAGTACTCTGGCACCCCTTTTATCTGTCTATCTGTATCTGAAAATTAACCCTAGCAAAGTTAAGTGTGGTATTTTTAAGAGAAGATTTGCTTTTTCCTTCAGTGCATTTAACATAATGATTAATGCCGCTTCAGAATACATTGTTGTCATGGCTTTGGCATAACAAAATAGAAAATTGTCAGCCTAAAGGTTATTGGCTCTTCTTGCTTGTGTCTTGCTGATGTTTTAATTGCTTTGTAGATCCTGCCATGTATTTCAAGGCTTGCATGAGTGATAGACTGCTGCAGGCTCGGCACGTCTCTTTAACTGGTGGAGTCTGACTCTGTGCAGAATTGAAATTGGCATTGGAAAGAAATATTTGTATATTTTAAGAGGATTGATGTGTTTTCTTTAAGTCTGGCCCCTGTCTTTTGCCCCTGGCTGTTGTAACCATTTTACAGCAGACCTGCGGTTGGTTTGCTGGTTAAAGCATCAAGGTTTATGTGGAATTTTCCATGACTGCCTAAGCACTGTGATACGTTTGTGGCAGCTCCCGTTACAAAGCTGCTCTGCTTTTTCTCCTCCTTACAAAGCATTCTAGAAATAGCAGACAGATGAGCCAGTGTGTTCACTAAATGTGTTTATATAGTTAGTATTTAACACAGATTTAAATCCATGGAAGCATCCATCACTTTTTTCTGAATCTTTTTTAATATTTATAAAGCAAATAAATCTTTTAACAGTGGAATATTTATTTCTGTTTAGCTTTCCTGGATATTTTCCACAAACTACATTCCACTTGTTCTGGCTAACAGTGTTAGTTTGTGAACTGCTCTGATGACAGGGCTGCTGTTGCTCACGATCTGGGATTTGTTGTCATACTGGTTTTGTCCTTGTGGTTTCTGTAATTTTTTTGTGTGAGTGTATGTTCTTCTAGCATTGTACCCTTTGGCTTCAGGTCCCTGTTGACTTCTGTGCCAGGTTTAAATTCACTGTTGTTCATTCTCTGATGAAAAATATACTATGTCATACACTGGAAATAAAAGCAAACGAGAGAATGTTTCTCAAAGATTTTAGTTCAAAGAATGCTTCAAAGGCACTGAGAAAAGGTCTGTCTCACATGTTTTTATCTTTGAGCTCACAAATACCCAAGTGCCATATGTCTCAGAGCACTTTCCTGTCAAAGGAAAAATATGACAGAAATGCTGTCAGGTGGGTTCGTATTGCTTTAAATTGAACAGAAGAACGTAGTGTTACGGTTGCAGGGCAATTCAGTACCGGGTTTCATTGCAGGTATTTGGTCGCTGTGTCTGAGCTTGAGTAAAATTGTTTGATGCTAGAGCTTCCTGGAAATTCTTTTCTCTGATAGTGCTTGTGCTTTGGACAAGCCTTTCTATTGCATTGTCATTTGTCTGATGTTCTCTCTTTTGGGGGGTTGTCTTGCAGTTGGCTAATTGCGATTCTGGCTCAACTCAACCCTCTCTTTGGGCCACAATTAAGCAACGAGACAATCTGGTATCTTAAATATGACTGGCCTTAAGGATGTCCATCCTCTGCTGTGATTTATGCACTAGGTGAGTATGATCAGGTTCATTAATGTATTTGGTATGTTAACGCTTTGGGAGATATGAGCAGTGGTGTAAGCTGCATGTTCTGAATTGATAGCTGTTTTGCAGGAGACATCTCTGTTTCTACATGCTGTGGGAAAACTGTTTGGATGTTAATCTGGACTGGACACCATTAAAAGCTGAATTCTTTCATGGTTACTTCTCTCTGCTGTCATGTGATACTGCATTCAGAAAGCAGGGCAGTATATGTTGTCTTTCTTAAAAAAAAAAAGGCTGAATTGTCTTATAATACTAGCGCAAATAGATTTTTCTAGTCTTTAACAATTGTTAAACCTCTCGTCAAGCCTACTGCTGTTTCATCCAAGATATGTCCTGATTTCCAAGACAAGGTACACTTGCCCTCATTCATCTGTGAAGTCAGTGTGCAAACTGACAGAATGGTTCTTTATCTCTCCTCCATGTATAGCACTAATACTGAGCTTCCAGACAAATGCTTTAGTTTTTCTAATGATAGCCTGTGTACCATTGCAATCATAGATGAGCCTGGTGGTTGCTGTTTGGCTAGTCCTGCTGGAATGCAGTTGATTCAGTTCTTGGGCTTGCCCTGCTTTCTGACTTGACTAGCAAAATACAAAGTCTTGCAGAGAAAGTGCTGTGACAACTTTAGGTTTCTCCAGAACAACAGTGCTTGGAGTTGGAAGTTCAAAAGAAGGGCAGCTGTGGATGACTTAAGTTTTTATGGTGGTATCTGAATAATTATACACACCACTTCGTTTTTTACCTGTCTGGAGTGGGTTTGTCCTTCTAGGTTTAACTACCTACCTTCTTGTTGTCATTACTTAAACTTCTGTTTACAACAGTCCAATAGCAGCAGGAGGATGACATCTGATGCCATAGCTCAGTTAAGTGCTGTCTGTAAAGCGTCTTTAACATTTATCCTGAAGCAAAGCTCCACTGCTTCAAAGCAGGCTTCAGCTGAACTGTGGTGTTGCCAGACTGTGCTCTGTGTGTCTATGTCTAACTTCTGCTTGTTGCTTGCAAGAGGAAAGGCATACTTGGCCCTGCTTCAAGTAGAGGCCTGTAATTATCTAAGTCAGTGAAGCTGAATCTCCTAGGTGCTGAATCTCCTGTAGTTTTATGGACAAGTGGGTGTCTTGGATATGAAAACTGGGCTTCCTTTTGGCTGATAAAAGGTCTGTGTTGTAACCTGTAAGACAAACTGGAGATGAGATATGCTTCTTGGATTCTAGGTGCTTGCTGTAAGAATTGGGACTTTTCCTCTCCCTTCTAATGAAAGACTATCCAGAGAATTAAAGGTAGATTTGTACCAAGGAAGAGAGGGAAATAACACATTCAAGGATGGCCAGAAAGAGTATGTGAGGAGTTGTCATTTTTCACGTGCTTTGTTTTCTATAAAGCTGGTGGTTTAAACCTTTGATATAGCTGATTTCATTGGCTTAATTTTGGAATAAAATGAAGGTTCTTGTCTTTGTGAAAAATATGCTTTTAGCTTTCTTAAATTCTAATAATCCTTGAATGTCATAGTTAAATACTGTGTTTTTTGTAGCTAGAAATATGTTATCACAGGACATGCTATTCTCCGTGGTCTTGCTTGAATTACTCTTGTAGTGTGCTGTGCAGCAAGGACGTGGCTACTTTGATGGGGCTGCAGTGTCCTGTATTGCTGTTGTGTGCCACTGCTCTCAGTCTTCTGTTGAGTTTCTCACTAGGCAGGAGCTGTGAATTAGATTCCATGCGGTGTCTGAGAGAAGGAATCGGATTCCATCTCTCGCATTGCATGGAATCCTGTAAATATAGCTGCTATCTCCTGTTTGACCAGTTATTTTTGTCTTTTAAGATGTGCTTTTCCAGCATTCAGAAGTACATGTTTTATATACTTTTAATGCCTCCTATTTCTTTCTCAATTGAGATTATGTATAGATTAGTATGGACAGTGCAAAGAGAGTGAAATGCTAACAACTTCCAGAGCAGAGACATCTAATTTAAAAATGAGGTGGTCTAAGCACTTCCACTTTACTTGCCCAACAGAGTTGGCTGAAAACACATATAGAAGGCCACTGTATTCTGGTGACAAACTGCATACTGAGTTGATTTTCTGTGCCAAATTACAGGAGTTTGGTCTGTCTTCTTGGTCAGTAATTCTCCAGGTCAAGTGATGATGAATCAGGTGGCTTGTATGATAGTGTGTAAGAATGTGCAAGGTTCTCTAGCTGTGGTAAATATGGGCTGTAGGCTGGTTGAAATAATGAGATCTACCACTGCCATTTCTTAGCTTTGTCAGTTTACAGTCTGCTTTCTGACCAGGAACTTTCTTCATAGAAATCCAGTGGGGGCTGTCATCTGGAGGACTGGATGCTGTCACAGCACTGAAAACTTTCAAGTAAAAAAGTTGTCTATAAACTCATAATGCAACAAAGTACTTCCAGTAACTGCAGAAATGAAATTAAGAAAACAAAAAAGTAGATAATATTTGCGAAGCTCTGTGTGGATGAACTACCTGCGTTTCTTGACTGCGTCTCAGTGAATATGTGGAAGTACTTGTGGTTAACAACCAGGTCTTCAATTAGTCATTTGTTGCCATGGAAAGGAATAATTAAGTTGCCTCTTGCTTTGCAGGTAGAGAAGACATTTCCTCCAGATGAAAAACTCCACTGACCCAAAGAAGCCCTTAACATAGTTGATTGGATATGAAGACTGCAGTAATGCCTTAACCTTTCTATTGTCTTCCAGATGGCTTGTTCAAAAGCTTGTTTTGCCTGCTGTACTGTTTAACTAAGTGCCTAATGCAGTTTCAGCTCTTCTTCATTACTGTAAATCTTTGTTTATTAACTTCAGATGTAGTGAAAATTTTCTAAAGTTTCGTCAGTCACAGAGTTGGCTTTCCTGTTCGCTTTACTCGGTCTGTAAGAACTCTTGAGTATATCTTCCAGGTCTTGGTTTGTCTGTTGCTGTGATGTTCACCCCTATTCTGTTTGACTGCACCTGGGGGAAAAAAAACAACTGTGTGCAATGAAACTGAGAGAAGACAGCAATGCTGCTTGTTGATGGCATTTGTTTTTTAAAATGAATTGTGTTCTTGGGAAATTTGGTCTTAAATTTCTCATGCTCGGAAATAAAACATCCTCTGCTTTATACAAAATGCTCTTGTGCCATGTTTAACTGGTATGATATGCTTTCCAGACAATAGATGTCCAGAGTTGAGCTGAGGGAGCTTAAATGATGTCGTGTGATGAGATGAGCACACTCACTTCCTGGGGTCCTAAAATAGGACTGAGCTTGCAATCTGACATAGCTGGAAGGTCTGTGGAAAGAAGTGAACACTTAGCACAAGAGCCTCTTCTCTTGAACTTCCCACTGTCTGGGGGACTCTGTTGCAAAGATAATGTGACTAGTTAGAATGAAGCATAAGTAGTAGTTTTGATAGGAGATTGATTGGGGGTTTTTTTGTGTGTTTGTGTGGGTTTTTTCCTCACTAGTGTCTTTGGAGGATGCATGTAGTCACAGGCTATTCGCATTGAACAGAAAACTCGTGAACTTGTTGCTGCCTGTGGAAGCAGACTTGGTAAAGCACATGATAGTGTAGGCCAGAGATGAAAGATTACTGATCTTCCTCAATGTCCGCTGCATCTGTAGGGTTGGGAATTAATCTAGCAAGACATGTGTGGATAGCTTCAAAGGATACAAGTACTGCTGCCTGTGCAGGAGCCTTCATGTACACTTTTTCTTGTTTGCTTACATCATGTCCAGATAAATCACAGTTATTCCTTACTGTGTTGTTAAGCACAAGGGCATTTTCTTGATTTCTGGAGAGCACCGTTACCTTGTTTGCTGTGGTAGTGCTTGTTACTCTACTGGAAGTTCTGAGATCCCCACAAAGGGCTGTAACTTGCAACGGTGATAAAACTGGACAATGCGAATTGCAAAGGAAACAAGAGTGTGCCTGCTATTAAATGTAGTGACGGTTGGGACTGCAATAGTGCATGTTTTCCTAGTTATCTTCTACTGAGAGCTGTATTGAAATGTGTGAGAAGTACACCATAGTGCTGCATAGTCTGTGGCAAAAAATTCCTAAAAAAAGTGAAACCTCTAAAAGCTCAGGTGATTGTTCTGGCTTTTTTTAAAGCTTCTGTGGAGGATATGTTGACTTCATATGGGGAGGGAGGAGAAATGTTTCAGGACACTGTTGACAATTCTAAATATGTAACTTTTTTTTAATATGTCTGCCTGTCAATTTACCCTAAAGCAAGACATCAAAAAAGAAAACATTCAGTGACAGTGGAGTCAGTATATTATCACTTCTTTTAACAAGCTTTCTATTTTAGGTTCTATCACTCATTGGGGAAGATAGAGGAGAAGTAAAACAGAGGTCTTCTTTTTTTTTGGTGAATTTAATGTAAAGAACTAGTCAAAGCCTGGACAAATGAGCTATGGTTCAGTTTTTTGGGTACTTCTCAGCTGAAAAAATTCCCTTCCTCCAGATGGTTAGTAGTTTCTCTGAAACAGTTACCAGGTAGTAGCATGATTGAAAAAGCTGAAAAAATGTTTTGTTTCTGTTGTGCTGAATGCTGTGTGACCTACTGTCTGCATGGTGATTGTAGAACTGTCTGTTCCGTGTGTGGCAGAAGTTAACACTGCTTCAGATCATGTATTTTTTCACATGATTGCAGGAAATCAGAGCAGACAGATTCAGCCGCTGGTGTTTAACAGACAATGCAGGTATCAAAGCCTTTAACCCTTTATGCTTGTTTCTGTGACAACAGCAAAGAACACTGTTAAAGTACATGTAAAGCAAGTTTTGCAGGTGTTTGAAACAGCTGAAAAGCCTGGAACTGTTGGGAAACAGTTGGATCTCCATATGTGTATTGGTGTATTGGGTTAAACAGGTTAAAAAATTAAGATTAAGGGAGTTCCCTCCATAGTCCAGTCCTAAGGACTTGGTCATAAACATTGGCAGTTTGTGGTCAGGGTCATTTCAAGTACTCTTTGTTTTAATTTCCCATATAAACATGAACAAAATATTCACACTTGTGCCACTCCCTGGAAGTTTACTTTTCCTCTGCTGGAAATCACAGGAACATTGTACTTCTGAAGGGCCTTTGTTGTGTTTTCACGTGTGTGTGACTGGTCCCTCCTTTCCAGAGTCATATGTTGGGAAGTCTCAGGGGGAAAGCCAGTATTTTCTATTGTCAAGCGTGATGGGTTCTTGGAAGGGTTCTTGGAAGTTCTGTTGCTGCAGAGGAGTGAAGTACTAGAGGTCAGAAAAATAAGTAGTATGTTTTAGAGATGGTAAGAGAAGGGCTGGCACTAGGCTGACTGTGCTTTGATTTCTCCAGTTGTGAACTGGTGACTGCTGTCGATAAGTGAAGGGAGCGGAACAAAAACCACCCCACACTACCTTGACTCCATCATTGTTGCCCGCCACCCGCCTTAAATACCCCCCGTGCGCCTCTCTGTCCTCACGTGACGGGGGCGGCCCCGCCGGGGCGGAGCCCTATTGGCCGGCGAGGCGGCGGCGAGCGATTGGTTGGCGCGGCCTTTTCCTTCTCCCCCCGCCCTCCCCCGCCCTTCCCACGTGAGGGGGGCGAGTCACGCGATTTCCGGGAATCCGTCAGGAAGGGACATAAACAAAACAAACCCCGGAGCCGCATGGAGGGTCCGGGCCCGAGCACGCGGGGCGGCGCCCCCTGCTGAGCCTCGGCCACGACGTGAGTGTGGGGCGCGGGGGCGGTGGCAGGATATGANGACGCGAATGGTGCTGGACAAAGATGAGAGGAGGGGAGCGGAGCGGTGCGGCGCGGCCAGGGGAGCCTGCTGTGTTCCCTCGGCTCCTGAGGGGGTGTGGCTGCTGGTGCCGCGGGAGAGGTGCCGAG
>VZRI01003311.1:847482-941107 GCA_013397515.1 Upupa epops
AGGGTGGTGGCGGCCGGGCTAGGCTGTGCTCCGTGCTGGCTGGTGGGGCGGCCATGTTGGCTGGGAGGTGTGTTAGTGGGTCAGGGGCAGGCGGGAGCTGCCCTGCATCGCTGAGGGGCTGCCCTGCAGGAAGCTGTCTCGCACCCCCCAGGAGCTGCCCCGCCGCGGGACGGCCGGGCATCGAAACGGAATGGTGCTGCAGGTTGCGTTCAGAGTATCCGCGGACCCCTCGCTCCGGAGCGCTTTGCCTCAGCGCGTCTCTGGCTCCGGGGGCGGAGGAGGCGGGAGCGATGGCCGCACACGGTGGTCCCGGTCCCACCTCCAGCTGTGAGCGGCTTCCGCAGACCTCGCCTCTAATACCCCGATTCCTTGCTTCAGGAGCCGCCTCGGGTGTGTCTGCCCGGGAGCATCTCCCCTCGCGGAGCTCAGACCTCTCCCCGGGCCGAAGTTCAGGGCGTGTAGGGTGAGGCGGGGGGAGCCCCTCGCGTCTGCCTCGACGTTAATTTATCTGAGCTGCCCACACTGGAGTGCCCAGTCTCACCCCCTGAGCTGGCAGTGGTTTAGCACAGTGTGGCGAGCCTGCTGTAACATATCCTGTATCAAAGTTAATTTAATGTCCAGCGTTTGCTCTGTCACACTCCAGTATAAAACACATGCTCTTCTTTTGAGGCTTCCCTGTGCAACAGGCTGAAGTTTCAGTCATTCGGCTATGACAGCTTGAAATGTTAACTTCTCAGCGAAGCATAATCCTTACACTGTTGTAACTTTTTGGGATGTGCAATACACAGCTTGCAAAACCTAATCAGATTGTGATTTTTATCTTTCAAACACTTCAATCATCATCTTTAAAATATTTTAAAAGGTTGGTTAGCCTTTGGCCTAAGGTCACCTAACCAAGAGCTTCAAAGCATCCTTGTGGGGAGGGTTAATTATTATTATTACATACACATTTTCATAGTCAGAATTATGGAGGGCAGATAGGAGCATTTTAGAAACTTAGTGGTTTTGCATTGTTGGCAACTTAAATGAGAAGTCATATTTTCCATGGGAGATAATATCTGGTGATTGTTATAGGAGGAAATGTCCAAAGCCTGCCTGGATGGTGATCCCACTCAGGCAGGGAGGTTGCAGGTCCCTTTCCACCCCTAATATTCTGTGATTCTGTGAAATGTTTCTTGTGGAATTATCAAAGCGCACTGATACTGCTTTCTAGAGGTAAAAATAAATAACTTGGAGATCTCGTACAGTGCTTTGTAGCCAGTAGCTTATCTGACTAAAGAAACAATTGTTTAATGGGAGTATTAACTCTCATATCTACAGCATCAAACCATTGACTAGCTTTTCCATGGCTTTTAGTGAGAGTGAAAAAGACCTTTTTCAAGGGGAAAGATTTGAGGTCCCCTTGGCATTTGTAATTAATTGGGAATCCATAGAAGCTTCTATCTGACTAATAGGCCAGTAATGTGGTATAAAAAATGGAATGTACTGGTTTATATTCCAATAACATGTGGGACATCCCATGACTTGTCCATGCTGTGTGGTTTGTGAAGCCTAGTTAAATGATATTCTAAAGTTTGATAAGGATATTTGACTTTTCATAAGAAGTGCTTGTGAATTGCCATCGGTTTGAAAGTCAAGCCAAAAGCTTGTTGTAAATGGTGTATTTTAAGATTTAAACCTCACTATGCTGATTTTTATGACTGTTGTTTAAAATCTTACTTCTGTTCTTGAACTTTTTTGGGGCTTTTTACTTTTTGCAATATTATGACTTAGGCATTTTTCTGCTTTGTTTGGCTTTGAAGCATGCTGTACCAATAACCCATTTCTAACAAAACTATAACAACACTTAATTTTACATTAGTACGAAGAGTAAGCTAGATCATAGCAGTCCCTTCATCATGAGAGGGTTTTTTTCCTGCAAAAAACAGAATAAATTGTTTTCCTACCCTGTTTTTTAAATTATTTAATATAAATCCAGTAAGTATTGGATGCATGTCCCACTCCTTGCAATAAAATAAGAAATCCTCAGTCTGTGTTGAAGAGCACATGGAAAATGTAGTGCTTATAGTAGGAATGTATTCCTCTGGGAACAGTCATTGTAAAAATACATAGATGCAATAGGCTGGTTGTTTAAAAAAAAAAAAACCCACAAACTTTATTCATTTGCCTTGATCATCTTGAACGAGTGGCTAGAGAGTAGCCTGGCAGAGAGGAGGACCGGGGAGTACTGATTGACAGTCAGCAGTATGCCCAGGTGTCCTGGAATGCCAATGGCATCTTGGCTTGCATCAGGAATAATGTGAGTAGCAGGACTAGGGATGTAATTCTCCCCCTATACTAGACATAGGTGAAGCCTCCCCTCGAGTACTGGGGGCAGTTCTGGGCCCCTCACTTCAAGAAAGAGATTGAGGTGCTGGAGTGGGCTCAGAGAAGAGCAGTAAAGCTGGGGAAGGGGCTGGAGGGAAAGGAGCCTGAGGGAGCTGGGGTTGTTCAGCCTGGAGAAGAGGAGACTCAGGACTTTATCATTCTCTACGACTACCTGAAGGGAAGTTGTATACAGGTGGGGGTTGGACTCTTCTCCCAGTGACAGGATGAGAGGACAGGGCCAGGGGAGGGTTAGGTTGGATGTTAGGAAGCCCTTCCTCGTGGAAAGGATGGTAAGATACTGGAGGGAACTGCCCAGGGCAGTGGTGGAGCCACCATCCCTGCAGGTGTTTAAGAAAAGATTAAATGTGGCACTTAGTACTCTGGTCTAGCTGATGCGGTGACTTTAGGTCATAGGCTGGGCTGAATGAGCTCTGAGGTCTTTTCCAGCCTCAATAATTGTGTGATTCTGTGAATGATGATCACTTACTGGCATCAGCCTGTTCACTTGTGTAGTTGTGCTGAGGTGGAATACCCCTCCAAAGCTGAGTAGCTAGCGTTGATTTGTGGGCGTGTTAATTCAAAAGAAGAATGTAGTTTATATTTTGGTAATTCATCATTTCTTTTACCTCAAATGTTGCCTGAGTCATTGGAGACCAGAGCTTCTGTTCAGTGGTATCACTTCCAGATCTTGAAGTCTATCTGCCGTGGGCAAGGATTAGAAAAATAATGTTGAGGGGAAGGGAAGGTCAATAGAAAAAGAGGAACAAAGACTGTGAAGTAGCAGTTTCCCTCTCCAGAAGGGAAGAGGCTTAAAAGAAGTGAAACAGTCTTTGTATCTTTACTTATTTTAGATGGCAGTGCTCCGTCAAAATTGGGATCTGGGTGTCTTAAGTAGACATCATTTGCTTTCCAGGAGAGAGAAAGCAAAGGTCATAATGTTTTAGATGCTTATGCTGGACTGTTCATACAAACATGCGAGAAGGTAGAGGGACTTGGCTTCTTTGGATGAGTAGGTGGTCGAGGCTGTGGTGGCTGGAAGCAGAGGAAAGTCTTTTAGAAGAGTGTCTTTGCTCACTTGCTACAACAAAAACCCCACGAAAGAAAATCTTGTGTCTATGTAGTAGGAGAGAAAAGATCGGGAATTCTTGAAGTCTAGCTAATAATAATTGAAGAATCACATAGAAAGAAAGAGAAAAAATACCCAACAACAAGAAAAATGTTATTCTCACAAACAAAATTCAGAAAAATACTTTGTGCACTTGAGGACTGTGCTGAGCAGACCATGTTCTGTAATAGGAAACAAATTGGCACAATCTGCACAAGGAAAAACATCTTAAGAGAACTACTGAATGTAGTTCTTCATAAAATGTCCAGATAGAGCAAAGCTGCAGAGAACACAATGGTCTGTTTAAAATACAAGCCGTCAGTTTCGTGCATTCTCTGAAATACGAGGTTTGGCATTTTGAACATGTAGCCTCAGTTTGTAGGTATAGTATTGACAGACTCTTGTGATGAGCTGTTTTTTATCTGCATCAGAAATGTAACTTGGGCAGACTGCTGTACGATGCAGTCAGCATCGGGCAAGTGTAATTGTTCACAGAATGTATTTATAACAGTCATTTAGCTGCTGTGATAATAAGCACTGTACAATCAGCAAAATGGTATAGCAACGCACTGTGCTTTTCACAGGGTACGGAATACACATCTGAATCGAGACAGAAATAGCAGCTTTAGTTACAGCTTCAGTACAAATGAATCACACAGGTGCCTGAGGAAGACTTTCAGAGTTCTTGAGCTGAAAGCTGGTGGCTCAGATGTTTCACTTGTAGGGACTTCTTTGGAGATATAATATTGTCACGGAGGGCTGGTCTAGGGAAGTGCTCTGTCTCCTTAGTGCTGTGCTACTTGTGTGTAGGTTCTGCTGTCTGCCAGTTTGATTGTACTGCTGCATCAGTAAGGCCATCTAATAAGCCTCCTGTTAGATTATTTAAAGTTCAGTCTTTGTGGGTGTCTTGGGACCGCTATTAAATACTCCTTTTCAGAAAGAAAAGATTTTTTATTAGGTATAGTCATTGTGTTAATGAATTATTAACTCTGTAGAGCAGTTTTTGATTACTTACTGATGTCTAATGAGGATCTTGACTGGCTTACTTATACATGCCTCCAACAGTACCCCAACTTCTTATGTGTTAGATGAATGAAGCAGTTCTTGGTGTGTCCTGCCTTTCCGTATGCCCAGATGAATGAGCCAGACCTCTCACAGGAGCAGGAACAAAGCTCTGTGCTGTTGTGACACAAGAATCTGCAGTCACAGAACCAACTCAGGAACTGGCTCCTTAATCACCTTAATCTGATTTAACTGCAGGCTGCTGCCAAAAGGAGTGGCAGCACCCTGCCCAGCAACTGCCTGGGGCTGGGTATTCCACCTGTGGTTCAGTGGCTGTGAGGCAGCTACAAGATTTCAATTCTGTATCTCTGCATTTGGGAAAAGCTGATGTAGGGCACTAATGGAAATTGTCCTGAAGCAGAAATTCCTGCTGTATTGATCTTCAGTATACTGAAGTATTATTCTGCTGCTGTTCTTGAGCTCTGCTACAGATCTGTCCATTTATTCAAATCTGTTTTCATTATAGATAACGTAACCACTGTACTGTTCTTTCCTAACTCAGTCTTGGTCAGAGAGCACAAATAATGGTGAATTCTATACAAATGGCACTGGGGTTACAGTCTGCAGAGTTGCCTTTTCTTCACAGTGAGTTCACATTTTACATCTGTCACTGACTTCTCCTATACATCTTTATTTGCCAGTTCATGAAAAGAAGTACTAGTAGTTAAATGTGAACACTAGGAGTCATTTCATGAAGTCTTCTTTCTGATTCTGGGAAATTTAGAAAGCAGTTGGAAGTGGGTCTGCTTTGTTGGTAACATGCAGCATGCCCAGATTGTACAGCTCCCTCAGGCAGAGTTTTTCCTTTTATGGCCTCACCAGGTTTCCACCCTCCACAGAGCTACCAAGAATAATCTTATGTTGTAGAATACTTTAATAGTTCCTGATGGGATTTGAATAACATTTAAATAATAATGTTATAACATGTCAAAAATGAAATATGAAGAGAATCAATGGAGCAATCAGATTAGCCAACACATTGCTTTGACCCAGGAAGTACATTGTCATTCTTAAATGGTGCTCTAAGTTTATAGCTAAAGGATTGCTCTGATCTTTGAGATGCTCAAAGAATTTTGAACATTTAATGTCTGTTTTGAAGATTTATAAATGGTCCTAAAGCTCCTTGGTCTTAGTACCTCGAAACGTTGGTCAGTCATTACTGAAATCTGTGCCAGTGCGGATTGTTTCACTCTCTTTTTGTAGTTGTGAATGAAACAGTGGATTGGCTGGATTGGCTTGAGGTGCATGTTCCAACCAAAACATAATAAAGAATTAACTGGTAAAGAAGCAGCAAATGTCTCCTCTCTTTTCCCTTTATATGATGCAGTGGCAGAACTTTGACAGTCTCCCCTGTGAATGCAGATGGTGTTCTGGTGTTGACGTCAAAGTATTAATCTAATGCTCTGTGGAAAAAGCCATCAGTCTCTGCCACTCTGTATGGAAAGAAAGATACGATACTACTTTGGTATGGGTTTGCATTACAGGTTATATCCTTCTTACCCCTTTGTTTTAAAGAACAGGCCCTTTCTCCTAGGCCAGGCCGGGTTGAAAAATGTTTTTGTTGTTCACATGACGTTTAACACTGAACTAAGGACTAGTTCTGCTGTACGGGTGGCTTTTGCCGGTGAAGGGAGATGGAGGTGTTTGAATGTTGCTCTGGGACTCAAACTGTAAATGTCACCTTAAGATAAGTAAAAAAAGTTCCTTGGAAGATGTAGAGCAGAAAGAAAATTTTCTCAGAGCTGGCTCATGTTTGACACTGGGCCTTACAAGGCATGGCTTGCTTTCCCAGTGGTAGCACGGTTTTATTGCCAGTTTTACTGGGAACTTGTGTGTAACTGGTCTTTATATTCTAGCTCCTATTTACAAAGCGGCATATTTGATAAGTAAAAGCTTTTTTGTATAGTGACTATTTCTGCTCCAGTGTGGTGGTATGTATGCTGAATATAATGAGAGAGCTGCAACACTGTCCCAAAGTAGGAACAGTCATGGGGGTGCTATCATGTGCTGGTGGGAGGAGGGTTCTGAGCGTAACTCAGAAATGCAGGAGAGCATTTTTTCTTTACTACTCGTTCTTTAGAACAAGAGAGTAAGCGTAGCCTGAGCAGGTTGCACCGAAGTGTAGCTTAGGAGCAACACTGAGTGAAAAATTCTGCTCAAAGAAATGTATATTTTAACAGATAATGTTAAAAAATGTACAAGTGTGATAGTTTATGGTTTTTACTATGCTCCTCTAACACTGTTTAAAGAGTTGTGTGTCTTGCAGGCAAGCAAGGCAGCACGAAAATAGCATCCTTGAAGAGATACTGTTAGCTACATTAGATGCTGAGGTTTGATACTGTGGATGATTGTTTCATTATTGTTTTCCATAGAATCAGAAGGCATTGGGTTGAAAGGGACCTTTGATATAATGTTGTTCTTTTTCACTTTCTTGTATTGATTTTATGAGTCTTGCCTTGTTTTTAGTGTGATACAATTACTGATGTTTCTGCAGGGTGGGTTTTTTTTCCTACAGCTTTTCCTTATGTTGTTAAACAGTGCAGGATCAAAGGCTTGGCAAAGTCTTTAAATATACCTAGGAAGTAGCAGTGCATCTAGAAAAACTACTGAACTGGTAAAATCAGTGGTAATAAAATGGACCACTTCCAAGCTGTGCCTTGCTTGCAGTGAGTAAAGGATGTTTTCTTAGGCAACTGCAAATTGGCACAATTTCTAATTTGTTCCATTGGGGAAGTATGTCTCTTCCCATGGTGCTGGGCAGTGAGCATGCCTGCTCCGGTCCCTCTGCCGCTAGATGTTGCTATTTGAGTGATTGATATGAGCTTGTCTGTTGCTGAATGGATTAATCTCTTTTAAAAAGAGATGCTGTTGAAATAATATTAGTGCCCGTTTGGAAATTAGTGTTTGAAGATGTTTGCCTGAGATGTTTTTAGACTTCATTGGGTTTTATATTAGTCATAAAGATTGTTCCTCTCTGTAGACCCGGCAGTATGCTAGGCATTATTTCCAGCTAGGCAGGCTTTGCTTTTCATATGCTTGTAGAGCTTGTGATCTCAGTAGTGAGGGAAAAAAAGAAATACAATGTAAGTCAGACAAAAAGGATTTTGTTCTTAAGTTCTGTAGCATCCATGGCTTTTCATTTGATTAAAGGTTTCAAGGGAAAAAAACCTGCTGTATGCTCCAGCATGAGGAATAATCACTTTTTGAGGAAAATGTTTGTCTTCCTTTTGTCTGTTTTTTAAGCACTACCTTTCTGGTGAAGGAATACTTACCTCCTTGGGGGTTTGCTGTGTTTATTCTACATAGACATCTACAAATAGAAGAGCTCCATCAGGGTGCATTCAAGTTATCATAAGGAAAAATTTCATTGCATGGATCGTGCAAATTCACGGAGACTGAAGTAAAGCTGGAAAGGAATCTACAAGTGAATAAAACAAGAAGTTTGGAATTGGATTTCGGGAATCTGGGCTTGGAAATGCCTCAGGTAAGTCTGTTATGATTTTATTTATATTATTACAGAGCATCTGTAAATAATTTTCCTTCCTTGTTATAATGAAAACAAGGTTTAAGAGCAAATATTTGAAGTTGATTGGCGGGGAGAATTTACAAGACACTAAATAGTGTGTATTGTTTAGGGTCTCAGTAGTGTTCATGGTGGGAGCTATGTTGCTGCTCTTGGTACCGTTATTTGTTCACACAGCAAGATTCAGCAAAGTTGTTGATGAGGGTGGATGCCTGGAGAGCAGCCTTTTATTGCTGCAGTGATTCACACATCAGCACACTGAATGACTTTCAGCATACAGTGTTTCTCCCTTCCCAGCCCTCAGGGCAAGTGCATCTAGAAGAAAAATAGAAGTCTGAAATTAAATGTAGCAGAAAGCCTTACTGCCTGTTCCCTGCATGCCCAGTCATCCTGCATAATGTTTGGGGTTTTTTTCGAAGTTACACATTGCTCTCAAGAGATACATACCTCTTGATTTTGAGGTCATAAATTTAGTTCTTGATACCAGTCTCACGTGGAAGTTTTGTGAGTTTTAATGGTTCTAAAAACAGACAACACTGCATTAGTACATAATGGTTTGTATTAGGCCCGAGGCCCTGCAAGCGTGTTGTGCCTACTGATACTTGCGGATCTTGCCAGTACTCACTCTCCTCTTCTGCAAATGCTGACATACCCCTAAACTTGGCAAACGCATGAGAATTTCTAACCAACAAAAGAGAGTGAATGAGCAACACTCTTGCAGCTATATGATGAATACAAATGTGTCCTTTGATTAAATTGCTGCATGTTGTTAGCTGCTCTTAAAGCATTCTTTCACCCTGAGAAATGGCAGGCTTATCTGTGTAAGTAAGAGCCTTCCAGGTGCAAGTACAGCACAAGGTGGGAGACTTGGATGAAATGGAAACACTCTCTATGTTTTATGGAAGAAGAGAATATACTTCACAGAGTGATTCAAATGCCTGTATCAATTGTGTTGTAGCCCAGTGTGAGTGGAATGGACCCTCCTTTTGGGGATGCCTTTCGGAGCCATGTGTTTTCAGAGCAGACTCTGATGAGCACGGACCTCTTGGCAAGCAGTTCAGATCCAGACTTCATGTATGAACTGGTAGGTCATCTTTGTGTGTGTTGACATAACTTCCTCTTCTTGGGTAATACTCTGCATTTGTGTAGTAATAAAGGACTATTTGTTTGAGAATGTGAGCTACTGATTGGGAAGACCCCAAGTGCTTGTCCAGCAAATGTGGTGTTTCTTCAATAGATGCTTGTTAACTCTGAGCATCACAATAGGCTTGATGCACAAGTTTCAAATAGAGCTGTGTTGACATTATGTAATGGTGCTTGAGACTCTTCACTACAATTTTTCTGCAAAAGCAGCTATACTCTACTTCAGCGAAGCTGAGAATACAGGAAAAGCAAAATAAAAGTTGACTCATCGGATACTTAAACTAGCCTTTTTTTTTCCTCCCTTGCATCAAAGGAGAAAGGTGTCTAATGGTTGTTAATCAGTCATGTTAGAAAAAGGTTTTCTAGGGATTGGTAGACTTGAGTGTATTCTGTTAAGCACACAACAAAGATTGACTGAGGTTAAGAGGGACTAGAACGGCTTGCCTGAAATGTCTTTCATATTTTAAATGTGTACTAGTCTAGATGAATTAGCAGTAGCAGAAGAATCTAGTGGCATGTGACTTGTATCTTTAGCGGTCTCTTCAGAAGGATCTGTTGATGGTGCATGGAAGCTGGACCTCATTCTGGCCTTCAAAAGAAATTTCTAGTTGGAGGTTGAAGTGTCATGTTATTACTCTCTCACACTTCACTGGAATTAAGCTTAAGTAGATGACAGAGGTGAATGCTAGGTTTTGGTATTAATTTTTTACTTGTCTTTTTATGTACAGGACAGAGAAATGGACTATCAGCAAAGCTCCAGAGAGAACTTACTTTCAATGGATGACTGCAAAGACCTTGAGAGCTTAGAGTCTTTCACGGACATCCTGGACAAAGAGGCTGCTCTCACCTCAAAGTGGGAGCAGTGGGACACCTACTGTGAAGACTTAACTAAGTACACTAAATTAACCAGCTGTGACATCTGGGGAACAAAAGAGGTGGATTACCTAGGCCTTGATGACTTTTCAAGCCCCTACCAAGATGAAGAAGTGATAAGCAAAACGCCTACACTGGCTCAGCTTAACAGTGAGGACTCCCAGCCTGTTTCTGATTCACTCTATTACCCTGATTTGCTCTTTAGTGCAAAACAAAACCCTTTAAATTCTTTGTTACCTGGCAAAAAAATTGCAACCAGAGCAGCAGCTCCAGTCTGTTCCTCCAAGAATGTTCAGGCTGAGGCACCTTTGTCAGACTGTGTTCAGAAGGCAAGCAAACCAGCAACTCAGCCTGCTTCCAGTAAACAAATCATGGTGAAGACCAGCGTGTACAATAATGAAAAGGTAAACATTCATGTTGAATGTAAAGACTATGTTAAAAAAGCAAAAGTAAAGATAAATCCTTTACCACAGAGCAGACCGGTCCTGAACCAGACGCATGCTGATGCAGCAAAGGAAAACACCTGCTATAGTGGTGCGGTAGCAAAGAGACAAGAGAGAAAAGGAATAGAGTCCCTGCACAGCCACAGTACACCTCCTATTCTGCCTTTCAAAGAGACTCAAGAACTGCTCCTGAGTCCACCCCAGGAAACCCCAGGGCTTGTTGTGGGGGAGAGCAGTCTTTCTGCCAGCACGTCGGTGTCAGATTCTTCACAGAAGAAAGAAGAGCACAACTATTCTCTTTTTGTAACGGACAATTTGGGTGAACAGTCAGCCAAAGGAGACCCTGAGGAAGATGAGGATGATGAGGATGATATTGAAGATGAGGACCATGATGAAGGATTTGGCAGTGAGCATGAGCTGTCTGAAAATGATGATGAGGAAGAAGATTATGAGGATGATAAAGATGATGACATCAGTGATACTTTCTCAGAACCAGGTACCAGCAGTGTTGGGTTTTGTTAACATGTAGGTTAATGGATTTCTCTGCTGAGTGGGAGAGAGTGCTTCCAAGTGCTTTATAGTTACAAATGAGCTACTCTGTTCTTAAATTACAAACTTTCATCCCACATTTTCTAAGTGCTTTGCAAAATACAGTTAATAAACTGTGCAAGTTCTCTGTTACCCTGCACAAACTGTGGTCATGCAACAAAAGACAATGCAGAAAACCTAATCAGTAGCTCAAAGTCTTTGAGAAACTGCCTGCAATTGTCTTCTTTTTCCATGGCTTGATGGCAGGGTGTGCATAAGTCTTTTTTTGGTAGGTTGCTACTTTGAATTTATCCAGTGTTGTACTTCTTGATAGCTAGAGTGCCTACCACTGAAACTAATAGAAGATTTCTTGGTGGTTTTCAGCAGTAACACATAGGGTGTCTTCAGAGGATACCAGATTCCTCTCTCCTGCCTGTAGAGATGGAACTTTAACAACACAAATAAGAAGTAACCTTTACCTAGAAGGTAACAAAGCAGTCACGTGTGCAAGAATAAAATCTGAAGGGAAAGGACGGGACTATAACCAAGCATTAGCTTCATTGTAGAAAGAATGACAATGTTCCATTTTACAAATGCTTAGTATCAGAGTATAAGAATTAAGGTTGTATATGTAACTTTGATGGGTGTAGAAAGTAGCTGACATTTTCCTCCTTTTAAAAACAGCGGCTTCCCTAAAGCTTGTCAGTGTCATAATGAACTGTGAGATTAAATAATTCTCTAGGGAGATTTCCTCACTTGGCATTACATTTGTTAAGTGTTGTGCCCTTTATGTTACTTCTGTATGTACATGACACATTTTAAAAACCTCTTCTTCCCTTCTGAATCAAACTCCCCTTACTTTCAGGGGCTTTGAGCAGCTATTACAGGTCTGTAATGATTGCTGTACTTCTCAGTGCTTTGCAGCCCACGGAAGCACGTTGCACAGAAAGCCTTGAAAAACAGAAAAATGCTGTTTTTTCAGTTGATGGAATTACAGTAACTGTTTGCTGCTTGTCCAAATTTTACTGACAAGCAGTCCCTTTCACCTTCTATGTACAACTGGGTCATGCAATGCTGTAACTGAGGAGCTCAGACAAGCTTGGTTGAACTTTAAGTGAATGAAACCTTTCACCTCTAGTGTGGTGGTATTAGAAGTTACACCATATGTTTTGATTGCATTAGACAGTCACATCTCTGGGTATTTAAATTATGTCACTTTATCCACACTTTGCGGTGGATTTTACCTTTAGAGTACAGGGAAATACTATGGATGAGGTTTCTAAAAATAGGCATGGCACAAGGAGATTTAACATTCCACAGTACTGGAACCAAAATCAGTTGGTAAATTTAGAGTGAAGATGTACTGAAAGAACAAAAACTTACTAGTTATGACTGACCCTCTGATGCATTTTATACACAATTGGGTTTTGTTTATTATTCTTCATGGGGTTTTTTTGGAGCACATGAAATGTTTTCTTAAAGTGCTGGTATTGTCTGAGGAAATACCTAGATACAGGGAACTGGAGGAATTTGGAGAAATAACTGAAAATGCAACTGGCTCTCAGGTAGGTTTTGGTCAACAGTGTTTTCACAATAATCACCGTGCAAACTTAGCTCTTTTGTCACCTGCAAAGGTAATTTATTGTGGCAGTTATCAGTCCGGGCCTTTTCTGGCACTTCGAGTTTTACCATTACTAGTATATTTTGCCTATCCCACTTAACAGAAATATTTGTAAATGGCTGCATCTACCATCAAGTAGTCAAGAGATTCTAGAAATGGGAAATGCAACAACTGTTTTAGTTTTCAGTAGCACTGGAGAAGAGATGGGTGAAAGAGAAAAGTGAAGACATAGATATTGTTTAAAGAAGTTGCAGCAAATCTGTTCTGAGCACCTGGGGATAAAAATGGTTGAACAGAAGTCAGTGTGGTTAAATGGTAAAAAAAAGTAGGGGGTTCTGGCCTTGTTTTGATGGGTTTGTTTTTGTTTTGAATCCGGTAAGACGCAGAAGTCGGCTCTGTCCTGTTCTTTTTACTTAACTCTAGTGAATTTATCATAAAACCATAGTAAGGGATGTGAACAGAGATTGTTAGGAGGGACTTGCTGTGGGCTTGAAAGGTAAATACAGGAACCTTTTCAGGCTTCTTAGAAGCCTGCCAAAGCAAGTGATACTGCTGTGTGATCTTTGCTAAGTGAATTCTTTGCAAAGAGGATTCAAGGAAGGAAGATGAGTACACTGCAGAAAATCTGAACAGATCTGTGCACTTCTGAGTGTTGCGGACTAGGTTAGGACACTGTGCACTAGATTGTTCTATGTAACTTTAAAATTACAGCAAATCAGAGAGTTGCAAGGCAGGATGCATTAAGTCAACATAATTTAAGTTGCTAACTAAATTACAGTTTAAATAAGCAAACAGGAAGTCTTGATTTTAACCTTGTACATTGGTACACATCAGCTCTTGAAAAGATTTGTCATAATTGGTTGGCTTAATTCTGTGTTAGCGTGATGATGGCCTGAATTTATATATATATATATATATGTATGCAATGAGTTACATAACTTGACATGTTTTTTCAAGTGGAAAGTGGGCTTTTAAAGAGTATTTTGATACTTATGTCAAACAGCATTTGGGTAAAATGGAAATACAGTTAAAAATATTTATGGTGTTTGAAGCTACTTAATGTAAATTGTAATAATAATTTTGGCTATGTAAGAAAAATGTTTTATAAAGTATGTTTCATTTCTTCTTTTGCCTTATCTTTTTAATGAACTAGAGAATCAAAGGAGTTGATGACATGATTAGAAACAGAACTTTAGAACCTATTTTATCCTCCTGCATACTTGTGCATACTTTGGGTTATAACGCGAGAGTCAGACCAAAGCAAGAGAGTTTGTTTTTCCTCTTTCCAATGGTTTTTCAAGTGCAAACAGACTAATTGAATGGACTGTTTTAACAAGAAGAAAGTGTTCTTTGTGCTGCTGTTAAAAGATGAAGCAGAGCTCAAGCACATGGGTTCAAGGCTTGTTAAGCTTCCATGCTTTTCTTTAAGCTTCATCGGTGTACACAATATTTGGAGATGCATTCCTTTTTAAGGAAATGTAAACTCTTAAACGTGGCATTTTAGTACAAAAGGTGATGCAGTGGTTTGAGGGGTTTTAACTTATTATAGGTTGTCTTTATTTTCTGTAGCATATGCAGGATTTTTGAACCCATGGTTTGTGTTTACATATAAATGGCATAAATATTGATGCAACATGGATAGCGGCCTTATAGTTCCCATGTACTTCCCAAACAGAAATGCCTCATAATATACTTCTAAAATACTGTGGATTGTTCCTCTTCGTCCTGCTAAAGGGGTGAGGAAGAGATTGAACAGCTTCTGTCCAGATCCCTTCAATGTAGATGGACTTTTCTTGTGGCCTTTAGATCATTGTCCTTTTAAAAGACACTCCCCCCACACCCCCCACACACACCCTCCTCTTGTCAGATAAGAGGATGGTGCTTTGATTTATTTTCCAAACTCAAGGAACCACAGGAGCTGGATTCAGTGATCCTAGTTGGGTCCCTTTCAACTCAGAATATTGTAAGATTGAATAATTTTGCATTAATAGTCTTTTCATAATTTGTCTTTATTGTCTGCTTCTCTCTCCATGCTTTCTGATTAGAGATTAATTAAAATGTTGAGACGTGTCAGGATTGCATTCCAGGAGATTCATGGGGAAAATTCTAAGGATGGAAGAACATGCTTCAACAGATGTTGGCTGTTCCCTGCAGTGGTGGGTTTGTGCAGGAGAAGAGTGGTAGAGCTTGCGTGCATAAATAATCTGTCTCTTTTCAACTAATGAAGCACTATGACTGGCTCAGTGTCTCTCCCTGGATTTGAGACAAGTACCCCATAGTAGGTGATGCTGAAATCTAAGTCTCCATAGATAATGTGAAACAGGTCTCAATTGTGGTTTTGTTCTTAACTTAATACTGGATGCACTATTAAAAGGCAAGAAACACTTTGTCAACATTGTATAAACAATGTGATGCATCCTTTTAGGGTATGAAAATGATTCTGTGGAAGATTTAAAAGAAATGACTGCAGTAACCTCTCGGAAAAGAGGCAAGCGAAGATATTTCTGGGAGTACAGTGAGCAGCTAACGCCTTCGCAGCAAGAAAGAATGCTGAGGCCGTCCGAGTGGAATCGAGATACATTACCAAGTAACATGTATCAGAAGAATGGTCTCCATCATGGTAAGAATAGTCCTAATGAATGTCTCTTTGTTCTCCTAACACCTTCATTAGTCAAACTCTTGCAAGTGCTCAGAAGTTGTGTTTTTATTATCAGTATAAATCATTAACACTGTAAATCTGTTGCTCAATGAGCAGGGTTCTACAGTGTCCAAGGAGGGCACGGTGAACATACAGTAGTATCTTTCAGTGTGGTTTCTTCCAGAGGAAGGCGGATGAATTGAGAATTGTGACTTCCAGAGGCTTTCAGTGGAAACCCCAAGAGTTTGAAATTTTCTCAGTGCAGTACTGTAAACATCTTAGATGAGTTGCTTGACTCATGCTTGCTCCTTGTAGCTGTTAGTTTTAGTCCTGCTTGTGGTAGAAGTTGGAAGTGATCTGAATAAACTATTTCTTTAAAGTTCCTTTTAGAAGCTTAAACCAGTTTGTCTAATAACTGTGTTTTGCTCTCATAACTTCTTGATGAGCAATTTTCTGTACTGCACACATGACTTAACATCACCCAGAACAAACTACTCTTAGGAGTAATGTTTGTTTTCTTGTCACAGGCTCTTTTTGGTAGGCTGCTCCATTTGATTTTGGCTTGGAAGGAGAAAATGAAACCAGCCTCCCTAGCACTACTGTTGATACTCCCTTGCAGTTGAAAATTACTGTCTTTATCATGGCGATTTGCCTTCTGTTAAACCAAAAGATTATGATGTTGTTGTTGTTACTTGCGGATTTATTCAGGGAAGAAAACTTGTTTTATTTTAAATCTCCTTACTTTTTTTATATGTTTATTTTTCTTGTAGTGAAATATCATGGAGGTGTTTTAGTTGGGAGAGACCTTTAGGGTCATTATGTCCAAGCATTATCCTAAGACTGCCAAGTCAACCCTAAAGCATGTCCCTCAGCACCACATTTATGTGTGTTTTAAATACTTCCAGGGATGGTGACTCCAGCACCCCTGAGCAGCCTGTTCCACTGCTTTACAACATTCTGGTGAACTAATCACTACTTCATATGAAGGCTTAATCTGTACTCATAAAAGAACAAATAATCAAACATCCCAAGTGTCTGAAACAAGTGGCAGGTTTGATAGAAATCTACAAAAGGTGCATAGCAGATTCTTAGGGGATAAAGATTTTGTTCTGAGTGTCTGTATTTCCTCAGGAAAACCAGACCAGAAATGGCTGTAAATGAAAGTTGTTAAGTAGGCTTTTAGTGAATAATTTCACTTCAGTATTGCTGAGAACCATTTCAGCATAAGGCCTCAATGCTTAAAAGTTTTAGCAATAAGATAAAGAATTTCAATCACTTGAGTGTGCAAGAGAATGGATTGGCTGAATGCATGAGTTGGCAGGTTAGAGTTGGAGCAAAACAACTGGGTTTGAACTTGTGACATACGTTTTCCAGTATTTTTCAGTTGTGTGCATACTGTCAATCACATCCAGTATCTGTCCAGCAGCATTTGCTCTTATCTGATCTGGATACAATATGAATTGTACAAAGCAGTTTGTTTGGAAATGCTCTTTCTATTGTGAAAAGCCAACAGGGATCACATGATTCCAGTCCATTCTCTTGTAATGAACAAAGGAACTTAAATTGTACCCAAAAAATACGTATCTAGGAATGTTTTTTTCCACTAGTTTGTGTGTGTATTGTGTCACTTCCCAACCCAGTGTTCTGTATACTTTAAAACAGGAAAATATGCAGCAAAGAAATCACGGAGGACTGATGTCGAAGATCTGACTCCCAACCCCAGAAAACTTCTACAGATTGGTAATGAACTGAGGAAGCTGAATAAAGTTATCAGTGACCTGACACCAGTCAGTGAACTTCCCTTAACCGCCAGACCAAGGTCAAGAAAAGAAAAGAACAAGCTGGCTTCCAGGTATGTGTGAGATAATGCTGCGTGACAGAGTACATTTGTGTGACTACAACTCAGGAGATCCTGCTTCCTCATGGCTGTTCCTGCAATGTGGTAATTGCCAGTTTTATCAAAAAGCAGGGCAGCTGGCACTTTGGAAATGTCATTTGCCTGTTCCCTAGAATAATGATTGATGTCTTTCTGCTGGAGGCTGGATTACTTAGCTGCAGGGCAAATGATTGATACCATGATAAAATCCACAAGTATGAAACGTGTGCAAATGTAGGTAGCTGAGTGCTTCCAGTGAAGGTGAGTGAGTAGATGGGTGTTTCTGTATGTTACAGCTCTGGGAGTATTAGCTGATAAGTTTGCATGGCAAACAAAAAGATACTTGTAGTGTTCCGGAATTTTTGTTAGTGTTCTAATTCTTCCCCTCTTCTTACTGTAGGGCTTGTAGACTAAAAAAGAAAGCCCAGTATGAAGCGAATAAAGTAAAGCTCTGGGGTCTCAACACGGAATATGGTAAATAAAATTCTTCACAACTTTTTGTCCTAACAAGTCTGTGTTTTGCACCATTGTGTAACCTGTTTATAGACAAAAAGGAGTTCATACTGACCAAACAATTCATGTGGTACAAAACCAGTCTGCTCCATGAAGTGTCCATAACTTGGGTTATCAGCAGTGTTGAGCTACTTTATAGATGTAAATCAGGCAAATGTGTGCATGTAATGAAACATTTTTGAAAACATATTTACAGATATAAACTATTACAGCTTAATTTTACAGTAAGTGTGATGTGACATCTTGACACAGATAGCTTTGTTTGGATTTCTTTTGCTACAGAGGGAATGAACTTTAATCCAAGTTTTTTTGTTTTTTTCTTTGCAGATAATTTATTGTTTGTGCTCAACTCCATTAAACAAGAAATAGTTAATCGGGTGCAGGTACCTAAAGATGATGGAGGAGTCAACATGGAGCAAAAGTTGAATGTCCTTATTAAAGACACTCTTGGTAAGCAGTAAATTTAACGTATCTGCATGTATACGAAGAGAAACGTATTCTGTGATACGTTACATTGCAAACAGTCTGTGGGATACAGAAAAGAAAGAAGTGTACATCCTAATTTCAGCTGTCTGTGCCTTTTGGTTGGTCGCTCACTAGAGTATTCATTGGCTTTGTGTTACTGAAAGGAATGAATGGATAAATCCAGTGAACAGTAACCTTAAAGCACATTTGCTTACCTTTCCTTTCTAGGACTGCCAGTAGCTGGACAGACATCAGAATTTGTGAATCAAGTTTTAGAGAAGACTGCAGAAGGAGACCCCACTGGTGGCCTTGTAGGGCTTCGAATACCGATGTCAAAAGTTTAAGACATGACTTCAGCTGTTCTCATCCATCAGGTTCTACCTGTGTTGTCTTGTAAATTGCATTCTGGTCTGCATGGCAGTTTAGCATCATGTAAACACTTCCAATTAGGTTCCATTGTTTTTAAATTACAGTGTAGTCAAACAAATCAAAGCATGATGTCAAATGCTTAATAGCATTTCTGGACCATAAAATGGATAGTTTCAAAGCTGCTTTAAGCTTAAACAGGGAGATGAGAGTTCATGTAAAAATTAAGTAGGACCAGAAGGTATCACTTTTGTTTTAGAAGCAAAACCATGTTTTTGCTAGTAAAATTTGTTTAGCATATGCCAGATATCATGACAGGATTATGCTCCAAGTAAAATAAGAGGAAGGATTTTTGGGGTAAAGCTGTCAATTTAGGGAGTCACTTGTTGGTTTTGGGGGTTTTTTAACACTTGGATTTTATTTTGTTCTTAAAAACCAGTAAGCTTTCTTTGCAACCATTAACTTGTATATAGCACACGTGGCATTAGAGCTAGTATGCCATAGAATACTTTAATTTTCTGAGCTTAATATAGTATTTAAATGTCTGTGCAAGCAAGAGAAAAAAAGTATATTCTTTGTGCCTTGTATTTTGGAGGGAGAGCTATCAGTATAAGCTGGTAAAGTTTTGTATGAAGAAAACCCTGAGGGGGGAAAAAACAAGCTGTATAGATGGTAAGATTATAGGTTTTAATGTATTTGTTCCAGCTCTTAAAACTTTTGAATGTATATAGGAATATGTTGAAAATGTAGATATATGCCACAGAGTCTATGTATTGTATAAAAGATGGCTCTAGAAAACTCAATTTCGGTACTTTGGCCGGAAGAAAACAAATACTTGCACATTAATGCGATTGTTTATTTTTGTACCAAAGACAAATGCAACTGATATGGCGAACTGCCAGTCTAAGTAAAGTTTTGCACAGCTTACATGATACTGTACTGAATGTAAAAACAAAAGAAATAAGAAAAAAAATTAAAGGTCAGGGTTAGGGATCTTACTGAACTGTGAATTTTTTTTGTTTGGGTCCAATTATCTACAGAAGGAGCACTCATATGTAACAATATTATTTTGCTGTTCCTGTAGTTCGCTTCCATGGTAGATAAGTTGGTGGCCGTCTCGGAGTCTTTAAATCTTTTTTTTTTCTCTGCACTTACTATAGGAGATTTTAATATATTTGGATTTTAGTAAGCTATTGGTAAAATAGTTTTCAACTTTGAGAATTTAAAAAAAAAACCAAACTCTTTAGCTTGTTGTAGTATACTTCCACCAAACAACCAAAATCAAATTATTTTTATTGTAACGTGTATATATGTAAAGAGAAGAGAGAGCTACAGATACCTAATTCCTTAGTTGCCACTTTTCCAGTTGATGTATTATTATGCATGTGATGTTTCCAAGGATCAACACAGGCTTCAAACAAAACAGAAATTTATAGACTTTTATATTTTTGTACAGGTATTTCGAAACTAGCTTCTTCAAACTTATATGTGACTTATTCTTGTTAATTCAGTAGTTTCTATGATTGAGGAATATTAACACACAGTTCTTATTTGCTCTTCTGCTAATAAGAGTTGGCTTTGTAGTCAGTGTTAACGTACAGATTAAAAGCTTTAGCCTTTGATAAGAAAGTCCTTTATCTCAAGGCAAGATCATTCTCTGGTTTCATGGACCCCCCTTTTCCTCCCTGTTCTTACTCTCCCTATTTAAAGATGACAAAACACTGTTTACTGAAAATAGAAATACCAAATATTTCAAATGTAGCTGCTGAAAAAAATGCAAAGTCCATGAAGGCTGTCTCCCCACTCCCTTTGGGGAATTTCTCCACTTCATTTCTATTTTGTCTAAGTTTGTTTGTACTGTGATTTCTTTTTGTTTATAAGTAGGTTATTTTTATATCCAAGCTTGTACTATATGAAAAAAAAGTCTGAATCGGTAATAGTGCAGTGAGAGTGGCCGATGAAGGTGGCAGCCCTGCCACATTCTTTGTGAGTGTGCGCACATCTTACTTTGTGTCTCAGTGTTTTAGAAGACTCAAAAGGTAGGAGGCCAAAATACCACTACTGAGCTGTACAGAAAGTCTTTCCTACAAGAGACTGAACGCATACCCAGGGCAATTTAGGCAAAACTCTGTAAATCCACTTTAAGACTTGCAAACTCTTGAGTGGAGTGTGGGTGGTTTTGTTTCAGGTAGTTTTGTTGATTAGGGTGAAGTGAGAGTTGGTTGCTGCTTTACACAGTGGGTCAGATGTATTCCTGTTGTAATTCTTGCCAGTGTTGCAGGTAGTTACTCTGCAGGTGCGTACAGCCCATAAAATCCCGACAGAGAATGTCTCTTGTGAAGTTAAGGCCGTGTCTTTAACGTTTCAATACTGTTACCGCTTTCCAGTGGTGTTACCCACTGCTCAGATATGAGAGGTCCTTACACTCTATACAAACTGTGTAGACAAGGCATCATTTCTAAACATGATGAGTTTTTCAATCAGGTAAAAACTTGTGTAACAAATTAAACTGATAAGGTATTAAAAAGCCCCTTTTTTACTGCTCAGAAATACTGGGCAAATAAAACTTTACAGCTTTTTATTTTTGTCTGAAAACCAGAATATGATTTTGGTCTAGCATTTCAATGTAGAGTTTGAATCTTTAGTGAATTCCATACCCCCCTTGCATTTCAGTGTTTTCTATGTATTATTTTAAGTTAAAGCTTTGGAATAGTTGAGCTTTTTAATGTTGACACTTTATTTTGTAACTATTTATATGTATGTATATCTTAGAAAAGCACTTTGTTTTAAAAAAAAAAAGGAAACAAAAAAAAGAAAAAAAACCAAGAACCTGCGTTTTATATGATTCCTGCCACTTGCTGCTAACTCTGGGCTGGTCAGAATGCTGCAGCGATACTTGATATAAATAAAACCTGGCAGTAAAATGTAGAGTAAAGATAAGACCTTTTGCTGGTTTAACTTTATCCTAAAGGTGACATAGGCAAGCTGTGCAGCTTTACATTTTAACCAGGGGACTCTGTGGCATTTAAACCGTCTAGAAATGGTTGTACTTTAATGCCAGTAACAATCTGCTTCCTCTAGTGTCATTAAAATATATACATTTAGTGTATACTTATCACAGACAGAAATCTTATAAGGGTATACAAAACAACCAATGTACATGTTCTGTTCTCTGGCGATCGTGGCATGCGTTTTGAAGTGATCTTTAGAGAAGACCATTTTCTAAAGATTTTCAGTGTTCATACATGGTCTGTGGATCTTAATGAAGTCCTGGATTCTTTTCTTCATTTGTTTGTTTTTGAGTGTAGGCATTGTGAATATTCACTTCTAATCCTATATCCAAAAACAATTATACCTTTTTTTTTTTGATTTAATGCAAAGAGATGCTCTTCCTTTCTCGGATACACTGGATTCTCTAGAATTTGTTTCCACATAAAAGCATGCTGTCATTAACTGCTCTTGTTGAGATCTCATCAGTCTGAACATAGGTGCCACACTTTGAATTGATGGACTGCTTGTTCTGCTGTACCATGTATGATTCTTGTCCTTCCCTACTTCCTTCATGACAGATGATGATGTGGCTTTATATTGTGCCTTACTTGTACATCTAGAACTAAATGTTTTTCATTCCCTCTGAACTCTTCAAACCTAACCCTTCTGAAATTGCATCAGAACTGACAAAAGCATCCTGAAGAAAGCCTGAATAGACCTGATTCCAGTTTCTCTCAGTAGTCATCCTTTTGTATTTATATGGAAGACCGGTTTTTGAATGGCCTTGCAAAATGTAGGGGTGCTCACAAAGGGTCTTTTTGAGCCCTAAACCCCTTTTGCTAACGCTTCCTTTATGTTATTGAACATATGTACTGATACTTTTTTTTCTTTTGTGAGAGAGACTTACTACTAAAGCTATGTTTATGTGTGGATGGGCTGGATTGTCTTATCATACCAGTTGAAATCATTGTGATTTAATAAAGTTGCATTGCTGTAAAGCTGATGTGAGCGTCAGGCTCAGCTGTGTTCAGTTCCTAATTCTTTCTAGATAGACTTTTTCCATACCAGAGAGCCAGGAAAAGGTTTGGGTTTTTTAAAAAAAAAAAAAGAGAAGAAAAAACCCACAAAGAAACAAAATGTATGAAAGGTCTTTTACCTAACCTAAAAGCACCCGGACACTTCTGAAATACTGTGGTGTCAGTTTTGATTTTATTTTTAAAAGATTCCTCCCCCACCCCCAATATTTATCTGGTATTTCCCTTCAATGTAATAAACCAATTAAGCTTATTCACAAAATACACAGACCGGATGTGCTTTTCTTTTCAATAAATCATTTAAACATAGCTATTTTTTTTAACACTCTAAAAGGCTTTATCAGGAGAATTTCAAAGGGTTGTATACAAGTTGCCTTCAGCAGAAATAGCAAATGCAATTCTGTTCCTCAAACCTGCTTGCTAGTCTTCCTGAAGTTCTGTTGAGGCATAACCCAATTATGTACCGTGAATGTTTGGATCTGTATTTGGCCTTGAGACCTGCATTTCAAGAATGCATCTAATAACGGTTTTATTTGCTTTTTTAAGTTGGAGGCTTCAGTTGGAATCATCCAGTTAAGTGTGCTGCTAGATGTGGTCTTGGCTTACTGACACAGCCTTGTACACAGCTGAGGTTTATTTTGTTTACCCCAGGGATCGTGTGAAGTACATTTCAAACAGTTACTGCTTCAGTGACTGGTTCTTCTGCTAACTGTATTAAGGGCATTAGTATGTTGAGAAAATACCACTCTTGAATCTCTCCCAATACAAGTTGGGATTCTTAAACGTCATTAATGAAAGATGGCACTTTCAGGTTAGATCTTCTTTGCAGCATACAGAAATGTCTCTATCCTTCTGCAATTTCCATTTAACAATATGCCATGTTTTTCCCCCAGTGCTTCTGGCATGATAAGAAGGTATTTGTCAGCCTCTTAGACATTCATAAACTTCCATAATAGCAAATACTGACTGTGCATTTATTGTCTTTTTAATGAGCTCTGGAGCTTAAATTGCAGCCAGAGCTATTCTAAGCCACACCTTTTGGGGCTTTTTTTTTTTTTTTTCATTCAAAAAAACCCAACTCTAATCTTTGTAGGCAACTTAAGAAAAATTCTGAGCAGTAATGCTAAGAGTAGTTGGATCTCTGAGTGAGTGAATTATATACTCTTAAGGAACACTGGATTGGATTTGGCATTGGCAAAAACATGCTCTGCCCCATCAAAATGTTCAGATTAAGAAACAGGACTTAGTAGTAGCACTTTATTTATTTCTCTTACAGTGATGGCTGTTCGTATATTCTGTTTCTCAGTCATCTGTCCTCCCACAATATTATGTTCAGGTAAAACCTACTGCTCAGTATTTGTGATTGGGTGAACTCTTAAGGCTGATGGAACATGCAGATATAGGTGCTTGACAGGGGGGAAAAAAAAGCATTTTAAAGAAAACATGGCATTCTGTTCTGCCTGTGCTTGGGGTCATGATTGTAATGCTGTCCTCAATATTCTATGATCAACTTCCAACTGGAGCTCAGAAAAATTTACTGAAAGTCTTGTCTCTGTTAGAAGATACATTTACCTTGTTCACAGCATGACCTGTTAAGAGTTGCAATGTTCAATGTTGGTTAATAGTTGTGCAGTTTTTATTTTTTTGAAAAGAGGCACAAATGAACTATTGACTTTGTTTACTTGGTCACCCTTGATCCCTCGCACTTCAGATACAAGTTCATCAATGTATGCAACGTCCTTTGTAATTTAAAATAAAAATTGTGGAGGAAATGCTAGTTTGAGTTGTGGTACATGTGGAGTGACACTGGAGGGAAGTAAATGCTGCCTTCTAGTTCCTAGTGGTATCGGCAGTATCCCTTTGAAAGGGCTCATGGCTGGGCCATGTCATGGCCATCCAAGCCTTCAGCTCCTGTTATTGGCAGCCTTGAGAGGCTGCTGGGTTAACAAGGTAGCACCTGCAGGAGAATCACAAAATGGCCTGAGTTTGAAGGGACTCCAAGGGTCATCCAGTCCCAACACCGCTGCTGTGAGCAGGGACACCCTCAACCAGATAAGGTTGTCCAGAGCCCTGTCCATCCTTGCCTTGAGGATCTTCAGGGATGAGGCCTCAAGCAACTCTGGGAAACCTGTTCCAGTGTCCATAGATTCATAGAATGGTTCAGGGACCTCAAAGATCTAGTTCTGACCTCCCTGCTGTAAGCAGGGACACCCCCCCACTAGACCAGGATGCTCAAGACCCATACAGTCTAGCCTTGAACACTTCCAAGGAGGAGGCATCCACAACCTCCTTGGGCAACCTGCTCCAGTGCCTCACCACCCTCATAGTGAAGAATTTCCTCTTGATTTCCAATCTAAACCTACCCCCTTCCAGCCTGAAACCATTACCCCTGGTCCTATCACTACAAGCCCTTGTAAACCGCTCCTCCCCAGCTTTTCTGCAGCTCCCTTCAGGTACTGGAAGGCCACTATAATATCTCCCCAGAGTCTCCTCCAAGCTGAACAGCCTGAACAATCTCAGCCTGTCTGTAGGAGAGTTGGTCCAGCCCTCCAGTCATCCTTGTGGCCTTCCTCTGGACACGTTTTAACAGTTCAGTATCTTTCCTGAGTCCAAACATCCTCCTAGTAAAGAACCTAGGAAGCCTTTCTCTGGTTTTCGGCAATGGCCATGAACATGGGCCTCAACAGTTGTTTTCTTTACCCAGAGCCGGTTTGTCCCACACCACAACATGAGGGGAGGTGGGGGAAGACGTGGCACCACGGGAGGAGGTTTTGGGAAAAGCAAAAGAGCAGTGGCGCTCTCTCTCCGCCCTCCTTTCCAGCGGAGCAGAAGCTCTCTGCGGTTATTCCCCATCTCACAGTGCCACCTGCCGCGGTCCCCCTGCTCAGGGACTTAGTATCCACGCGGCACTGCTCACCCAGCACCTTGGGCCGAGCCCCCCAGCGGCTCTCGGGGCGGCGACCGCTCCCTGACCTCCCACAGGGGGCGCCAGCGGGCCTCCCTCGACCCCTCCGCTCCCAAGATGGCGGCGGTCGGCTCCGTGCCTGTGCGGGTCTGCCACCAGGAGATCGTCAGGTTCGACCTGGAGATCAAGGCGGCCGTACAGGTACCGGCACTGCTCTCGTGGGGCCCTGGCAGGGTGCGGGGCCTCCGCCTCCGTGCACAGAGAACCCCGGGCAGGCCTGGCTATGGCCGCCGCGGGTCGCGTTGACCGGGCCGTTGTCTTCCAGGACATCCGGGACTGCCCGGGGCCGCTCTCGGCCCTCACCGAGCTCAACGCTGCCGTGAAGGAGAAGTTCCGCCACCTCCGAGACCGCATCCAGGTGAGGCTCCTGGTGGGGCCTTGGCTCTGGAAGCTGCTAGCCTGAGGAGGGAGGTCCCGGCTCGGGAGGGGAACCTCAACGCTGTTAATTCGCTCCTGGCCCAGGCGAATTGCAGGTGGCAGCGGTGGTTGATGAGGTTTTTCGTGTTTCTTCCAAAGGAGCTGGAGCAGATGGCGAAGGAGCAAGATAAGGAGTCGGAGAAACAAGCCCTGTTGCGGGAAGTGGAAAGCCATAAGAAACAAATGCTCAGGTGAGTCCAGAAGCTGCTTATGAGGCCCCTGTAAGCACAGATAATCAGACATGTACAGATCCTGTGTTACTGATGCAGGCACTGACACGGAGCTGTTTACCAAAGTTACTAGAGAGTCAGGGATGGAAAGGGTAGGACACCCTTCTCTTTTCCTGTTTCCTTTTCTAACTCCTTAATCATGATCTGTCTCTTTGAGCAGCCAAGCATATAAGTAGCAGGTTTGTGAGTTTGTCATCTGGCCACTGGCACAGTTTTCTTCTATCTTTTCTCCATAAATGATACACTGAGGAGCAGAAATGACAGCATATTGTTACTCTGTGGTGTAACGTGCAGTCCATGCATGTAGCTGGGGTGTGCATTTACCATAGTGAATTGCTTTCTGGGAAATGTTTTTGTTTGCAAGGTGTTATTGTTGTGTTAAAATGTTGTAATCTTGTTTTTTCAGCAATCAGGCAGCTTGGAGAAAGGCAAATCTGGCTTGCAAAATTGCCATTGATAACTCTGAAAAAGATCAGCTGCTTCAGGGGAGAGACACCATAAGACAGAGGTATCAACCATCTGGATTTGAACCACGTATGCTGTTTTCACAACTTTGAAATGGCAGTGATGTCATGTTCACATTTAGGATAACGTTAAGAAACTGAAGCTTGTCTTTCATGCATGTTACCTTCTGCAGGGATTTAAGCTGCTCAGGATTGTGATAATATCAGGTTTTCTTGACATTGACAAGTCTGAATGGAAAAGGAGATAAGTCAGCCTTCGCAGGACTTTGTTTAACATGAATTGCAGTCAAGGTTGTAAACAAGTTATGGATTATGTGCAGCTGGTTTCTTATGCACAAGTACATGTAAGTCTTCAGAACTTATGTGTTGAAAAGTTGATATGTTTAGTACCACGAAGCGGCAAATGGAATACCCAGGATAATAAAGTGGTAGTTTGTATTGCCACTTCATACTAGCTCATGAAACTGTATGGTCATGGCTGAGTAAGTGGGCCTCTGTGAGGTTCTGGGTCACTAGTAGTTGTCTGCTTATCACTTCAGTATTTTTGGATTTTTTTTTTAGTCACTTAGGATAATCTGAATTTCTCATGCATTAGAACTAGTTGTAACTTTTGTACATTGGTAGAGATGTTGGTCCCTAGCTCTTTTCTAAGCTGCCTGCAAGTAGTGTTTTTCCCACAGTACCCATGTTCAGATATTAAAGCTTTCTTGCTTCAGTTTTACCATTTTTTTTTTTCCAGGAAGACTACTAAGGAAAGTCTGGCAGAGAGTGCAAGTAACATCACAGAGAGTCTGATGAGCATCAGCAGGATGATGTCACAGCAAGTGCAGCAGAGTGAGGAGACTGTACAAACCCTAGGTATGGTTGGTGATTGGGTATAGATTTGGGGTGGAAGCACCTTTTACCAGTTCTGTTAGGATGGGAAGACACCAACCAACATGGTGTGGAGCATAGGTGAAACCTACTTTGCTGTAGGAGAATGCACTGTGGCAGTTAAAGCACCATCCAGTAGAACTCACCTGACAGCCAGCCTTAAACAGTAAATATTAATGTATGTTGTGTGGAGCTGTTTGGAGTTTATGTTTGATGGTTACAAAAAGATGCGGAGGAACTTTTGATTTTGTTTCACATAAAAGGTTTGAGTTCACAGAGTGTTTGTTGTTACTCTGTGCTGCTCTCCTGGCATGCATTTGGTGATAGCAGGGAAAATAAAAGTGTAGATACAAGAGGAAACTTAGTATGGTGTGAAGACTGTTTTCACCCAGGCTCCAGCTGAGATGACTAAGAGAAAAGGAGATCAAGTAACTTGAACCCAAGGTCACCTGCTCTGTCAGCAGTGCATCACAGACTGTGAAACCAAGATTTCACCGAGTTCTTTGCCTTAGATTCCTAAGACAATCAATTAAGTGACCTGTGACAACTGGTGATTCATGAAGCATTTAAAAGTCAGAGCACTGTTGCCTGGGCCTCTTCCTAGCAGTGTTCTTGGGAAGAAGAGAGGACAGTTTGAAAATGAGGATAAATAACTCAAGTTTTGCCCTCCTTGTTTTCTGACCCCATCTGAATATGGCAGCTGGGCATGGGTTGTTCATGCAGAAGTAGCATGTTTCTCCTCCCATTAAAAAGACAGTTTGACAGACACTTTGTCATCCTGTTTCTGACTGAGCAGCACTTAAGACTTTGTCAAGGGAAAAACTACCAAAGGTCATTTACAAGATGCAGCTGCAAATTCTGAATCCACAGTTAGAATTTCCTTTTTTTTCTGAGTGAGTCCTTTTCCGTTGTAAGTGAATAGGTGGGCTGGGAAGCAGGAAGTTTGACTTCATTGGTAACAATCAGAAACAAGTTTTCTATTTCCATTTGGGTCAGAATGGCTCTTGGGATGTAACGGTTTGCAAAATACTACGGACTTGTTTCTGCTGTGCTGGTTTGGGTGAACCAGACAACTTGCTGGAGGTTTGACCTTTCCTTGATGAGATCAGTGAGGAATGATAGACCAGTGCCTGGTGTGTTATATAAGGGGACTCCTGGGCTCTTGCTTTTATGTAGTAATTTCAAAGGAGGAAGGCAGGAGTTTGGGTTGTTGTTTGTTTATTTGTATGTCTTTTCACAGGGAAAGCAAAGTTGAATGGGACTGTTGTTCCATCTTGCTGTTGTGGCATATTGTCAAATTCTGTCTGTGGTTCAGACCAATCAACTCCTCGTGCTGTTTTTCACTTGTTTTATTAGAAAGAAAATTCCAACCAAAACCAATTGTTTGTCAAAAAAACCCATTACACATCTCTTACTGCTGCATGCTACCTTTTCGCTTTCAGCAACCCCATCTGAATCACTTACTTAGTGCTCTGACTTGGGGGAACAAATTCAGTTGTACAATTAATATATTACTTATTGACCTGTTCTGCTCCGGTTGATGCTTCTAGAAGTAGTGATTTCTGTCTCTCATATTGGTGATTCTAGCACCACTTTTATTTCACTCTGCTTCTGGTGAGCTCTGTGGTAGCACTGATTATGTTCATTAGAAAATGGAACTGGATTTGATCTGGTCACCTAAAATTAAGCATTTGGGAACAGGCTGCAGAGCTTTTGAGGTATTCAGAATTTGCATTTTGCCTTGTCTCACTCCTTTAGCACATGAGGAATACTGAGCTGTGGAAGCTTCTACAAGAATGCAGTGTGCATTTATCTTTCTCAGAAGTTGGTCTGACCCAGAGGGCTCCTGCAGGCATGTCTGTATTGCCAGATGTTGCATGCTTATATCTTTCATTATGTATTCTTGAAGAATAACCAACTGATTTTTCCCCCCCTTAATTTCAGCCAATTCTTCACGAACTATCCTGGAAGCAAATGAAGAATTTAAGTCCATGTCTGGGACAATTCAGCTGGGGCGAAAGCTAATAACTAAGTATAATCGTAGGGAGCTGACGGACAAGCTGCTGATTTTCCTGGCCCTTGCCTTATTCCTGGCCACGGTGCTCTACATTTTGAAAAAAAGACTTTTTCCGTTTTTGTAAAATTTCAAAGCTGAACTGAACTATTACCAGAGATCAGAGGGCAATGGTGTAATAACGGTGGGACTTTAAAATAAAATGATACCGGGATATTGCAATAAAAGAGTGTTAGAGCAGGTGTAACTTTATGCTGTCCCCATGGAGCATGAGGTCTGTCTGAGAGAAGCTTAAATGAGCACAAGTTGAGAAGAAGCAGGTAGATTCAAGGTATGGAATAAAGAAACACCGATGTGCCAGTAGCCCTGAAGAGCCAAACACTTGAACGATGCACTCATGGGTGCTAGGCTTAATTTTCAATGTCTCTTCATTTAGCCTTGAAATTAACAGTTGTCCTTGGCTTGGACTGGAAGCTGCTTTGACATCTCACCACCATTAGGTGCTGAGAGTATAAAGGAAGGACAGAAGAGAGAAACTCACATACATTCCATTAATAAACTATTTATTGTATCCATGTAAACTTGAGTTTTGTTTAAAAACAATGTCTGAAAGAAGAGCCTGAACAACTTTAAATGAAGAATTCTGCTTCATACCTAACAGCACTGGTTGCTTATGGGGTGGTTTTCCTGAGAAGACTGCACACATGCAGCCTGATCGCAGCAGAACTGACAGCCCTGCTTGTTATTATTAATTTGCACACTATATTGGAGCATTACGTTGCCAGTCTGTTGAGCTCAAAAGCCTTTTTGCTCCTTTTCTGTATAAAATTACACTTAATACTTTGCATTTGCAAAACTGCCAAGTTGTGCATTTGAAAGTCGTTTTTATTTCTAGTAAGGTTGATCCTTTCTTAATAAAATCTTTTACAGTTACTACCTTACCTTTTCTCTTGTCCTTCAGTAATGGGAGTGGATTTGCTTTAGTAGTGTAAATGCCAACCTGCCACATGCCATGTAGTACCTTGAAGTACCAAAAGCCACTGCAGTGTTCTTAAAACTGATGTTGCCTTCTACTCTGGAAATGCGTTTGTTGCTTCTTCAGAGCTGCCTGCCAAAGTAGATTTTCTGAATGGGAAATTCTCACAGAATGGTTAAATACTGCCTCAGTTTTGTGGTTGGAAGTTAAACTTTTTTAAAAGGCGGAGCTACATGTATCCTAAAAATACAGTCAAATTACAGTACAGAAGTTTATGTGAAATTTGTGGTTACCTTTGTAGTTAGTTCTCAATAGTATGTTTAGAGAGAGAAGGTGACAATCTTGTCACTGTGATACTCGGCTAGTAGATCTTACAGTGGTCCCAACTTACGCTTTTGCTGGCAGCTGCTCCAAGCTTAGTGAACAACAGAAATGTCAGTAGGCTGTTGTAATCTAAACAGAAGAACGGGGCAGCTGACATGATTGTATGCTCTGTGCATAAAGAAAAGGTGGAATCTGTAATTGAGTTTAAAATCGAGGGCTCTGCCTGAAGAGTTGGTACCTGAACCTGCCTTCCTGGACTAAGGAGGGATTGGAAAAACCCAGCACTAGGACTAGTGTATCCTGCAGAGGGCAGCACTGCATGGGGCTGAGAGTGTTTCCTTGCCCTGGAAGCCCTGTAATGCGCAGATTCAACAGAACAGGTGCAGCTTTTTCTTCATTTTTCAGTCGTATTTGGGTGCAGCCTTCTGCCCAGCTTCATTGAGGTACAGGATTACACCAAAATGGAAGTAAATTGGTTGTGTGGCTGTTACTCTCTTGGAGAGAAATTACTTTAAATAGGTAAGTTCCACAAAGTCCACACATTTTAATCAAAGTCTTGATTTGGAAGAAGTCTTCTGGTGATCATCCTGCTAACCAAGGACAGTCTCATGTAGCTTGCAAGTTGGAGTCACAACAGAGCACCTTTCCTGCAGCTCAGTGACACTGACTGCTGTATTTCACACACATTGTCTCTAGCATCATGTTCCTGCCTTCTCTGAGCCTGCTCCTCCCTATGTCCCTCTGCAAATTAGGAAGGGTGGTAGAAGTGTGTTCACTTGCTCCCCAGAGTTGGAAAATATGGCTTTAGATGTAATAGATAAATAGTGAAGATTTCTTAGATGACAAATACATTTCAAATGAATTGCTGCCCAGCAGTTGTGTTATCCAGACCAGCAGTGTGGTGCTGCTTTATGCAACTTCAGTCCATAAAGTTCTCCCTTTATTGACTACTTGTTGCTCCTGGGCCAGATGTGCCAGGGCAACTTTATGTTACGCAGCCAGCTTCAGAACACCCTAATCTCTCTCAAACACAGTACCTGCAGGTGGTCAAACACTGGCTGCCTCAGGATTTCCTCACTCATGCAGATGCAATATAAAAATAGATTGTTGCTAATCTCTGAGATACCGGGATGCTGAGCAGAGGAGAGAGGGCAACTGTCTACAGGAAGTTTCAGTGGGTTTATCTTCATGACACACTCCTCTCAGGACATAGATCAACGTTAAAATAAAGCAGCAACTGTCTCACGGTGCTGAGAAATTTAGAAGTTTGTTTTAAAGGGCTCATCTTTTTGGATGGGGACTGTAATGTAGAAGTTTGGGGAGAAATGAAAGGTCTGTGGCTGAATGTTTTCTCTTTTGCTCTGTGCTCATCTTGCTACTGAAATTGGAGCTTTCAAACCCTGACCTGCTGAAACTGAGACCAAAACAATGGCTTTTAAGGGCCTTCCTTATGACATTGGCTTTCTGTGGCACTCAGACTGAATTAGAAAAATAATCCTAATCTAAGCTTCCCTACCTGCTCTGTATAAACTGCCAGTCTGCAGACCTTAGAGACAAGGGAAGTAAGTGAAAAAAGATTAAGGACAACCAGACCTTTCGGAAGAGGAAGAGTAGAAATCCTCCCAGAGACAGATCAACCTGCTGTGCCTGGTACCTGGATCGTTTCCTGCCATAGACACTAGAAGGCAACCAGGCTCCTAGTGGGCCACAGGCCTAGCAGGAAATAATTTGTGGAGGCACTGAGATGAATGTTGTTTTCTCTTTAGCGTGAGAAGGGTAATTTGGTGAAGCTCCATCTCTATCCAGCCACCCTGAGTGGTGCCTCAAATAGATCCCGTGCCTTGGTGGCTGGGAGCGGGAGCTGGAACAGATTCGGAGCTGGTGGCAGGTGCCTCGGAGCCCTGATGGGATACAGCTGGGTGGCTCAGCCAGCACTGACTGCCCACAGCTGGGGGGTTCAGCAGGTGAACTCAGAGAACATCCTGAGGCCACAGCCCTGCTCTGCCTTTTTCCTCATTTACAGGCCTGGTTCCTGGCTGACAGCAAGTCTCCATTTCTGATCTTTTGAGTAAGTGTGCAGGAGCAGCACTGTGGGAAGAGGAGGTGGTTGTACCTGGAGTTCTCTTGTTGGCTATTCCTCATGTTGTTCCAGACGTTATGGAAAATTGGGCCTGGGCAGTTGTGCTGTGGCCACAGGGTTTGTGTTTGTCAATCTTGCCTTTGGGGCAGCCTGCTGGTTAACATGGCTACCTCTGCACGTGAAAATGGAGCTTGAATCTTAGTGGCAAGTCTCAGGGTCTTGTTCTCGCTGTGTGCCCACGGTTGTGTTGGGAACTGGTATTGGAAAGGGAGTAAGGTTTTCTTTAGGTGTTTCACCCTTCAAATTAGCCCTGGCAAGTGCAGCCAACCATCGGGGATGGACGGAAAAAGATGGCTTCTGCTCCCTCTGCACTCTTTGTCTTGGGCAGGACTTGATGGTTGGAGCCCTCCTGAGACCAGGAGCAACAGAGCTGCACAAGCAGGTGTTTGGGAAGCTTTAGAGAGCTCTAGGGAATTGTTCAGCGCTGTGCCAGTGTTCACACATGTCAGAGTTTGAAAATTACCAAATTTTCAAGTATTACTTGTAGTGCTTTTATGCTGAAAAAGCATTTTATTTTGAAGCTGGAGGCAGCTTATCTAGCAGACCTCCTGTCTGTGTGGACTCTACAGGTGATTGGTGGACAGTGTCTATAAAAGGGAAGGTACTTCCTGCTTTGTCGTTTTTCTTCGTTGTCTTCTTTGCCATCTCTGGCTTTCTCCTGCTTCTCCTCCGATATGTCATGAGAGACAGAGAGCTCCTCTACGAGAGACCTCCCCCCACATCCCCAAGGTGGGAGGGTGGGGTGTATGTGGCATGAGCAATGGCTCTCAACTCCTTGCCACTGAAGGGTGGAATGCAAAAGAGTCTAAGCATGGCTGCAGCTCTTTTGTGGAGGTAGCCACAGTCTTCTTTTGCATAGGAGCTTGAATGCAGAGAGAGGACCTTTTGGACTGTGGCCAGTGCCAGCTCACCCTAGCTTCCAGCATGAGGCCGAAGAGACAAAATCACTCTCCATACCTGTAGACCTCTTTCAGTGCAGGTAAACCTGCAGCCCTCCCTTCTTTCGCTGAGGGCTCAGATGCAGAAAGCCAACACCAGCATGTTACAGTTCTTGGCAGTGGGCTGAAAGTAAGGGTAACTCCTCCACAGCCACCTCTACAGTTTGATTGCCTATGAAGATGCCAACCAAACAGAGGTGAGCTCTTAACCCTCTACCTCCCTTTGTGCCTAACCATGGGGGAGAAGAATGGGAGGTTTGGCATAAGGCCCATAGGAAGCCCTTGGACAGGACCCCGAAAAGCCTATTCTCATAACACCAGGTGGCCAGTGCCATGTTAGCTTTGTCTCCACCAGACTGGCAAAGATTCTGTATGCTCTGCCACTGAGACACCGAGAGAAGCGTCTACTAAGTGAAAGAGATCACAAAGTACTGATGTCCCAAGCCTTTGGCAAACAGAGAGAGTCTGGAATTCTGTTGTGTCTTCTGTGTTTGATGCTGCTATAGCCTCAAAGAAGAGCCTTGAGTTGACAGGAGCTGAAAGTATGCTGGAGCAGTCACAGAGGGCTGACATCTGTGTGAGGATTGGGAAAAGGAACTTTTCCACAAGCACCAAATGTATATTTTGTGCTGTATTGCTGTCCCACCCTGCCCCTCACTCCTTTCTCTTCTGGAAAGTGAGGTGCAAGTGTGTGTGTTTGTGGTGGCCTTGTGGTTATGAGTGTTTGTGTACACACTCTTGCCCCAGAGCTCTCATCTAAGGCCAAAACCTGTGTTAACTGTCTCCCATTTCTCTCAGAGTCTGTATAAAGGTGTTGTGATAGTTTCTGTTTTACCTTTCTGATAATATTACTTATTTGGGGATTTTTCCTTTTCTTCTTGGTGATGGGTTCAATAAACTGTTGTCTTTCTAGCAAAGTTGCTTCCTTGCCTGTTGAACTCTCAGTGAGAGCTGGTAGTTGTGCTAGAATTACAGGCACCAATCCAAACCAATGTAGACCCTCTCCCTAAACCATTACAACACACCCAGACCATTCCTTCCTTGCAGGCAGCACGTATCAGGTAAGATCACTACAAGCTGATTGTGCGATTTGCTGTAGCAAAACAGTTGCAATTAAAGTATTTTTCCTTCGAAGAATAACACTCTTCTAAGACAAGAAGCAATGGACAACCATGAACAACTCTAAAAAGAGCCTGAAACCTCCTCACCTGGGATTCAGGGGCTGATACAGGCAGCTGTGTGTGGCTGTACTGCTAAGAGGTGGTGAGCATTGGTGGTCTGCCCTATGGCAAAGGAGGCTGAAGCCATTTAAAGGACTATTGGTGTTTTGTTTTGCTGCCAGAGCTACTTGGGGATGAGGATGGAGCACTTCTGGTGCCTCAGGTTTAGAGTGTGCTGCTTTATGTCAGGTTCTGTCTATGGACTCCGAACTACTGAAATCGGTTTGCTTTCTCTGAACCTCTGTGGAAAAGGGGAAGATGTTTGTTGAATCAGCAGTGTTGCCAGCCTGTGGATGCAGATGCGACCCTGGTTTCTGTTCCTGTGTAGCTGCTGGGTATCCGTGGTGCCATAACTGGGCTCGCAGGCATCTCCCTGGTACATTCCTGAAGTTCACAGCATGAAGGTCACTTCCTAAGCATTTAGTGAGGATCTGTGTTTTCAAGGAAATTCACCTTTTAGTGATTGCAACAAGACATCTGCCTGAGAGAAAAAGAATTGGAAACAGCTTTAACATGTGACATACATATGCTGGAAAGAGTGATTTGTTTCACTTGTAATTATTCTGTTACTGGGTATAGTGTCAGCAAATACAGAAATACTGCAGCATAATTGTCTGTGGGAAAATAAATGAAGAGTGTAATATTTTGTTTACCCCCCTTCTCTAAGAACTGAGGGGAAATTATCTGTGTTTGAAGTTCTGCTTTTGAAATGCTTTCCACATAACTGGCTTTACCAAAATGGAAGGGTGAATTCATAGCTTGGAAGTTTCTAAAAATGTCTCTGCCAAATGTGCGTGGCTGCTATCACATGCCAAGTGGTCCAGAGCAAGCCAGGCAAGTCAGGCTGGAATCTTTGGGGGCTGAGAATATCCAGGGGGCATGTGCATACTTGTCTGCAAATATGTGGGGTGCTGTCTTTGGAAGGGGGTAGGAAATCAGCTTACTATTGCTGGCTTCCCTATTTGTAATGGTAAGATCCCACCAGAAGGGAAATCTTAATCAAACATTTAAGCAAGGCATGGGGTCTCTGTGATTTCTTTGTTTGTTTTTTTGGGGTTTTTTGGGGCTTTTTTGGTGGTGTTGCAAAGCACACCAAGCTCCTCATCTATAGGTGTCCAAATGCTGGCTGTGTTCCTATCCCTTGAAGGTGAGATAAGTGCTCCCCAGCAGGTGCTGTGTACCACAACCAAACACTTAGTGCTGCCAAAGCAGAGTGGCAGCTGCACCTGATGCTCTGGTGGGATCAACTCTGAGTATCCCCCAATTAATATTTTCTAATTGCTGGAAGATAGATGCATCTCTTTCTCTGAGAGTAGCTGGTGAGAACCTTGCTTCAAAGGAGTTACTTTAACCAGTTATTACTCCGTTTGCTCTCTTTGTATTTGTCCCATGGTGCTGTCAGGTTCTCCACTGTATAAAATGTGTCTGGGGGTCTTGGCATCATTCTGCCACTGTCTTCCACAATGTGCGATATGATGGAAGAATTTGTGCCGATTTCTTCGGGTGATGCTCTGGATGTGCCGGGCACTGTATCTCAGCTGTGAAGATTTGATCTTCCTCACAGAGAGCTACAGACTAAGGAAGGGATCAGGAATCTCTACTGACCTAATTTGGATTTGTGCCTCACCCTTTGTATGGTGCGTGCCAAGATCTCCGCTCAGGTCAACAGAGACACAGCATGTGTGGTTAACATTAATGTCCTTTGCTGTCTATAATTATTCACACTTCTGCGAAGTCACTGGAATATGTTATCTAGTTGTGTCTGTGTGTCTCTGTGTAAGCGTACTTGGTTAAGGGCAGTGAGGCCAGCACTGATTTTCCAGGCTGGAAGTCCTTCTTTTGGGCTCAAGCTGCTGCTTCCACCAGCATAAGCCATATGTGGGTAAATTCCCATGATTACCTGCCACCAGGTAATCATAAGTTACATCTCCTTGGTTTGAATTGCACACTCACTCACAGCAGCCACCAAACATGTTAAATGTGACCCCTAGGGAAAGATTCATAAAGACCAGCTCTTCATTTTATTTGCCTCCTAGTTTGGAGTTTGCTTTTAATGTCAAGACTGTAGTCTGTCATTGAAGCATGGAGAGCCAGAAGCATAACCCTGGAGCACTTGTGACAGTTTCTCTATGCCTAGCTACATCCTCACCCACTGACTCTTCTCACATATTCCCTGTGAGCAGATAGGACCCAGCCTGGCCTTCCTGGGCTTGTGTGGTGTTGAGGAAAATCTTGCCCTTGGGTGCTGTGAGATCTCCCCATACCTTAGACCACCACAATCTTGTTTCTACTTGGGCTTCCTTTTATTTTTAACATCCCAAAGTGAGACTGATCAGATGTTATCACTCCTGACCTTTGTCTCCTGCTGCAACATCAGAGCTGACTCGGTATCCCACTTATCTCCCATTTTTAGAGCTGCCAGGCGGGGTTGCAGGCTGCACTGGGCGCTGCAGAGCGCTTTGCCCTACAGTTGGTGTCGGTGGCTGCATGAAAGGAAAATGCCACTCGGCTTCTCTGAGCCTGGCCCAATGATAATGCTGCATGTGTCCCGCTGCTCCTGTGATAAGCGCCCAAAGGGCAGGCAGGGAGAACGTCTCCTCCGGGATCAGTGCACACCAAGCCCTATAGATAGAACCACATATATATAGAACAACATGAAAGCTTTTTGCTTTCTTCTTTTCAACAGCGTGATGGCTAGGTATCACATCCAGGGACGCTTTTGGACCTGACCCTTCTAGGGGGTCTGAGCTTGTTGTAACCATGAGTTCTTCAGTTTGCCTCATCCTGAGGAGAATGGAGATTTGAAATTACAACCCTCACAGGCTGCAAAGTGCTATTTCATAGTCCCGATAAATACACAAAGACTGGTTTGGAGTGGGTCGGTATCCCTTATCTTCAAACTGGACAGCAGGACAAAATGTTTCTGTTTGGGTTATTGCCTTTTCATAGGTGTCACCCAACTAGCAAACAGTTATTGCTGCTGCTGCTGAGAGATAACTCTGTCAGTGGCATCTAGGTGCTGACATCACGGCTAGCTGGTCCAAAATGAAGATAAGATTTTTCTGTATTAAGTCTATTGATCCAGTTGGCCTCCTGTCCTGTGTCCGATAATAGCAAATGCTTGATGCTTCCAAGAGAAGCAAGCCTATCCCTGTTCTGTGTTGCGTGTGCACGCATACAGAAACGGTCTGTTGTATGTGTATTGGTGCTGTGCATTCTGGATTAACAGTGAATCATTCCTTTCTAAACTGTGTTCTTAAAAACACATTGCTTTTGCTTCTGTTTGTTTGATTATAAAATTGCAAATGCTGCTGAGAATCATAATGTTGCTCTTGTCTGTTTAAATGTCAGAGATGATACTTGAAAATAGCTGAAGCAAAAACGCATGTAGCTCAATGCCAGCAGCTCCCGGGTTTCACTGACTGCTTTGTGCCAATAACCTGTCTGCTTATTCAAAACCAACCAGCCAAGTAAACCCAGATACTTAAATAAAAGAGCACCCTACAGTTAGTAGTTTAGTCTTTGCACCAGTATCTCCAGTAATTTCAGATTTGACTGAAACTTGGTTCCTGATTTTTCACAAACTCACTGATAAATAACTTTGCAGAAAACAAATGTTTTTGCTGAAAGACAACAAGTGGAGAATTTACATCCTCATTACTGCAATGGAGTTAATTTCTGTAAAGGTGTGGGTGGACGTTTAGGTTTGGAGATTTCAACAAGAGCTGCTGGTATACCACCTTGTCAAAAATACATTATCTTGTGTGTCTGCTAGAGGATTCCAAAAACTATCGTGGACTCCGGGAGACACGTTGCCAGTTAGGAAAGGACAACGCCTGGAGCAACAAGCAGCAAACACAGAACTCGTCTCCAGAAGGAAATACTTCTGTGTTCAGTTGTGAACTCTAGATGAAGACCTTGCCTTTGTGAGAGGGGAGTGACAGCAGAGCAATTTCTGTGGATTAAAGTCAGAAGATACTAGCAGTCCTGTCTGTACTCACATGGAATGCATGGGGCACTGCAGTTAGTGGTGGTGCAATAGTAACTGCAAGTGTATTTTTATTTAATGTATATGAATCTTATTCCTGTGAGGTGCCTTGTCTGTGACTCTGTGGGAGAAGAGTTTCCCTGGGTGAGCAGAGCTGCAGGGTCCCTCACACATTCCAGATAGGGCTGGGAGGCACTGCAGTAACTTCGCTAGGACCGTGCTCATCAGCCCCAGACGCTGCTGGTGACACATGACATTTTCTTTGCCTGTGTAGCCAGGGGCGTAAGATATGACGTTTACATTTGAGATCAATTATTTTTAACTGAAGAATGATAGCCTTGCGTCTACGTTATCTCAGAGCTTAATTCTCATCAGTTAAACCTTTTCAAAGGCTTATTAAAATTCCTTAAGTGTGTCCAACTTATCAGCAGTTGAGTGTCAATGCCATTATACAAATGTTGTTATTGGAAATGACTGTTAAGTATTGTTTGACTGTTTTATTCTCATACATATATATGTATATATTGCGCCTGTGACTATTAATACTACTTAGTACTTACATGACTCCTTTCATCTGGTGATCATAAGGCATTGCCCAGGCAAGTAAGTACCATTCTCCCCTTTCTAAGTATGGGAAAATTGCCACATCCAGCAGCTGTGACTTGTACCTGGGTTTAACATCTTCTACTGGATCCAGCAAGCTTGACTCTTGATCTGCCCAGTTGGTTTTTTTAACAGGACTTCATTTATTTGTGCTGCTGTAGCAACCTAGTGCTCTGGCACCAGGGCAGTACTGTCTTCTGCGTGGGCACACGTGGGGCAGAGATGATGCTGGAAAATGGATGGATAGTACAGACAGGGAGGGTGTAAGGCTGGGCTGTTAGAAGACAGTGACAGCAAGTTATTGAACTATGGTGGAGGAAATTTTGAGAGGAGCAATGAAGGATTTTTGGTTGCACCTTTTAATAAGCGTCCTCATGCTGGCAGGAAATCTGGGTAAAGCTGATCACTTGAGAGAGGATGCAAAGGGAAGGGTCAGTGTCTGAAGAGCCACAAATGCCACCAGCTCCATGTTCTTATGGTAATCCCTGGCAATGATGAGGGAGGAAATATCTTGGTTATTGAATAAAGGTGTTGCCTGTCCTGGTATACAGTGCAGCTTCAGGAGGTTGGGATGGGGTGGTTGGGGGTGTGTGTGTGTGTATGTGCTTGGGACTAGTTCACAAGTGCTTTTACATGTTGTTTTCCTTCCATCTTTTTCTCCTGCAATGTGAATACATAGTACCTGCCAATCCCAGGCAGTGGTGGAAGTTTACGTTTTATACACGCTTGTATTTACTTCACATTTAAGTTCTGTGTAACAAGTGCATTTCGACCAGCTGATCGTTTATTCCAGAAACCACTAGGTAGCACTGTGAATTAGAGTTCTGCTGAGCCTTGCACCATTCCATCCTTCTTTACCCAGCTGGCCTCAGCAGAGCAAAAATTACAAAAATCCCAGCGCATTTGGGCTCAATGTGGGTAAAGTAGCAAAGGTGGGTTTAAAACATCATCTAGTACAGGAATCATGGTCACTTGTGGGAGAAACCAACTGTAATATAAATGTCAGTATGTGTGTGGTCTGAGGTGTTCTGTGCACTACTTAGAGAACACTAGCATATACCTACCCTACCCTAGGTGTGGGGAGCTGCCTGATGAAGCAGACCAGAGGCTGGCACAGATGAAAGCCCTGGTTTGGAAACACAAATACGTGTTACGTTTTCTTCTGCTTATAAGTGACTCTTAGCACTGGAACTCTGCAACACAGATGCTACAAACACTTCTAAAATTAATCCTTGAGCTTTGAAGGCAACAGCTGCATGAGATAGCCAAGATGTGCTGTACTCAGATTAATTGTACAGTAGTCTCATCATAAGTAGCTTGCCCTTATGAAGCTTCTCTTTATTGGAATATAAGTATCTAAATTTTATAGAGAAATTATGAACAATCTAATATATTAATTTGCATTTTGCTACTGAATATTACTTTCAGTTAAATTCTGAGTTTCTTCTATCTCAGTGGGATTTATTAATTCCTTTTATCCATTATATTCTAACTTTCCTTAGAATAAGCCACAAAGGAAAGTACTTATCTTGATTTAATATGTCAACACTTATTGTTCCAAAGGAATAGGGTCAAATGAAAGTTGGTGTTTGATTATTAGCTTAATTAAAGTTACTGTAATTAGAGAAATAGTTGGGATCATTCATTCCAAGATTACTCTAAAAATGAAACTGGCGACTCATCAATTTTGACTTCCGAGCTTTCAGTTAGTAAGTTAATTTTCTGCATTCTGTTTTAATTGACTTAATTTAGTCAACCACATAACAGCCCAACAGTGGAGCAGCTTGTGCACATTTATATTTAAATACCCAGCAGTTAACTGTAATGTGTGCAACTGCCACAGCACCATATCACTGCTTTTTAAAATTAGACCTTGCTCTGGCTGCCACAGGGAGAGGAGACATGATAAAGGGATTGAGCATCACGCTCTGCAGTAACTCCTAGGCTTAAATGTTTGAGTTACAAAAACATCAAACCACCACTACTGACAGAAAAGTCCAAGTAGTCCCTGGCTTCAGGTGTGGATCATGGTGTGCTCAGTGGTCACCACAGTTCTCCAAAGTGCTTGGCAGTGTTAGTTTGAGCTGAGGAGATGGATGTTAGGACAAGATTCCTTTTATGTATCTGCAATGGCTGTGTCTAACATGATGCTTATTCCAGCTGCAAAATCAGGCAGCTGGACCTGTTGATCATTGTAGGTCCATCCCAGCTGTACTATTCTAACATCATTGTGTTCACAAAAGCGTTTCCGGGTTAGGTATCATTCACAACTCAGGGAAATGCATGGAAAGTGGTGACCAAAAAGGGCAAAGTGGGCTGTCTCTTGCTGCCCAAAGATGTTCCAGTTCAAGGTGAAACACATGTCCTTATTCTGCCCTGAAAAGGGTTGAAATTGGTAATATTTTCACTTTCTTATAGGTTTGGCCACCCTGGCTTACAGCAAAATAACACTGTGACATCACCTACTGCTCTAACGTTATCTGTTAACACTTGCTGGGCTGTTGCTCTTTTTTTTATCTGTTACTTTTGCAACATTGGCAAGCAAGACATGTGGCGTTTTCATCCCCCATAGGGATTTATGGTGACTTCTCAGGAACCTTAATCATTGGATCAATACACTTCTAACACCTGTAGATCAACATAAACTTGACTCTTGGTCTTGACAAATCTATCACCACAGTGCCCTTTTTTAAAAGCATCCCCATTATGGGGAGCTGGGGGAGTTGAACTGAATGGAAATGATGATGGTGATAGGGCAGAGCCCTGCCCATCTCAAGGTCAAAAGTCAAAATGATAAAGGAAGTGCATGCCTGCAGTACCCAGGAAAGTGCTGGGATTACGGGGAAGCAGATCGGGAAAAGGTCCTCCCAGGCTTTTAGGGTGCCACCATGTTCCCAGCAGGATCAGTGACTCGCTAAGCTGCTGGGTGATCCGATGTCTGGCAGAATTGCTCTGTAAAGCTCTATGTTCAGTGGAAGCACTGTTCCTCTCCTTGGGATCTTCAGATAAGACGAGATCTGTTGCCTTAAAAAGCTGCTAGTTGTGCTCATCCTATCTTTAGCTCAGGTCATCAGAAAGTGTTTTCTCTTTTGAAAAGTCAGTTCCTCTCTATGCAAAGGCTTTTCTGCACTCACCCTACCCCATTCTGATTTTTCCATCCAGGCACTCCAAAGCAGGGGTTTCTGCCTATGTCTTTGCAGCCTGCATTCAGCCTGTGATGGAGAACTCCTGTTCCTCCCCTGAGCTCCCTGCCTCTGTGATGTGACATGTCAGGTTGAATGACCATCTCAAGATCCTGTATCAATTAACTTAGGATCTGTTGCGATTAAAACAAGTTTTTCCCAATGCTGAGATCTCAGGAACTCTGAGTTTACTGGAAAAAAACAAAGCAAGCTGCAGTGTCAATGTAGCATTAATAAGCACAAGAACACACTGTTGAATAGTAACAGGAGCAATCAGAGTGATTTTTATCTATTTTTCCTCCCCAAAAGGTTTCCAAAATTGTCAGTGACTCAAAAATTCCCAAGTTATCAGTTCTGTTTTTAAGAAAGAGGGTGGGGGGCAAAGAGTTGAGGACAATGCCCCATGGCCAGTGGTGGTTCATCTCAACTGATTTTGAACCTTCTCTAAGTTCTAACAGTTCTTCTCTAACAGTTCTCTAAACTGTTCTTGTTTTCCCTCAGGAGATGAGTGGGATGCTGCTACTTTGGATGATAAAACAAGAACAGTCTCACAGAAGAGTTTTGATTTGAAAACATCTGGCTAATGCGTTTTGAAGGGGATGATCATCTTCAATTGGCACACATTAAAATCTGCAAAATTTGTGTGAGGTTATTTCACACAAAAAACCCGGCCAAGACAGTGTAAGTGGGAGCTAGTTGTTTGAATGACCTCTCCAGTCTCAAACAGCTGTACCTCAATCTAAACTTGAGTTCTGCAATTTACAGACCCTGAACTTGTTGCATTGACCTCTGAATGAAAGGACCAAGTAGAGCTAATGAGTCCTAGGTCTTGATTTTAGCTGCATTTGGGAACAGCTGTATGGAGGGAAGGAACACACACAGCAAAATGAAAGGAAGGGCCATCCGTAAGGCAGAGGGAAGAGCAGAATGTAGTCAAGAGATATTTCCTGTAGTTTATCAGGGTCTCTGTCTTTTTAGACAAACCTTGGAGGGCCAGCTTGACTTTCCTGGAGAAGAGTCTTTTAAATGAATTAATTTTGCACTTGTAGTAAGGGTGCCTTTTACTACTGTGAGCAAATGAAATTCCAACTGTGGCACAATACCCCTTCAACTCCTTTTTTTGGTTATACACTAAAGTTTGAACAGATCTACCCCTAGAATACCTTTCTACATAAGACAAGTTAAGCAGAGCCACATTGACTTCTACCAAAAAGCATTCTCCGTCACCAGAAGAGAGATCATAGATTTGTTGTACTATAAAGAGGTTTGAACTCGGGTCTTGGTATGAACTGCATAACATTTAGGAGCACGTTTGTATCCAGCCTTTGATCTCAAAGCCCACTTGCTCCATCTAAACATTTTTAAGACCAGAAGTCTAAGTAAGATTGTCTAGCATGATACCTTCTATGATACTGTCCAAAGCATCTTGCTCCTTATGATTTCTTATCCCTTCTCTGCCCGAGTAGATAAAACAGCAGCCTGACTATCCTTGCAACAAACCTTGTTTAATTCTTGCCTTGACCAAGAAGTTAGGAAGTCAAATGCATTGGAGAAGGAACCTTCTGTATCAAGGTAATGTAGAGCGTGCACATTTGCTAAGTATGAGTAGTTGGAGTTAGGGTAAAACTGAGGTTGTGTACACTGGGGGTTTCAAAGTACTATTGTCTTCTAGGGAAAAACAAGGGAAGCTCTGAGTGTGTGAAAGGATAATAACTTCCATTTTCCTAGGATTTAAATGAAGACTTGCATTAATACTGGATTCTTTTATTCAGAAACCTTCACCAGAGGGGAGCTTTGATATGAAACTTTGGAACTTCACCTTACTCCCTGATCTTCTAAGTAACCTGAGTTAAATCCCTGGTTTTGGTTGTATCATTTCATCAGTGAGAAATGGTGGTACCAGTACCTTTTGGGGATGGTGGTGCTCCGACGAATAACACCTGTGTGTAGTGCTTTGAAATGTTAAATCTGAAAGAACTGAAGAAGCATAGTTCACTATTATTTTCTAATAGAACCTAAAATAGGTTATTTGGTGGGGGTAGCTGTCAGGTGCTGTGTGTGCCACTCTGACCCCAGTGCAGGGGCAGTACTGCCACACGGGTTGATTTCAGCTTGTATAATCTGGACATGCTGCCAAAAGCCATCTGTCATCTCCTGCTGTGACCTTGTACCACCTGTCTGTCCCATGCAAGGCTAGCAATTAAAATGCAGGATAATGAGGACACCAAGACATGAAAGGGCTTTTCACTAGTTGATCAAATGAGCAGAGCTCAGTGTTTTAACGATCAGAATAGAGACCAATAGGACTGGAAATGTGGAAGTGCTCAGATTCTCAGGGTGCTGTCTGACCAGACAAATGTAGTCACCTCAGGCCAGTCTCTGGGAGATGTGGATGAGCAGCAGGCCTCACTGTATTTTTTTCTTTATTGGTACATCTAAAAGGAGAAATTAGCTCGAGGTCCCAGACTGGCACACTGGATGCCTGAGAGTGTTGGATGAGAGATATGGCAGAATGCCTCTTTTTATAGCAGCAATTCCACTTTCATGTCTTCAGAATGAGGGTTAAGTAAAAGCAATTTTGCTGACATGGCTCAAAAAAAGCCAGATATCAATGAGAATCCTGCACTTGATCATGACATTACGTGTGGCATCTCTGTATGTTTAGTGACTATGTGATTGCAGTGCCCACTGATGTACAGCGTATCCTTTGCTTTGCTTTCTTGTGGTGTAACCGGAAATTAGAATTCGGGTATACGTATAACCCAGAACAATTATAAAAACTCCCCTAACCCTTATCAGAAATAAACAGCAGAAGGCTACTAGAGCCTCAGCATGGGAGGATGCCAGAAATGTAGCTGGGTGTCAGCGTGTCTGTCTACTTCCACTCGGAGCCCTCGTACACTCTCCATGTTGGTATGAGAATCTTCAGTGGGATTAACCATGTCCGAAAAGTGAAGTGTGTGTAATTGTGGGATGGATCTGGGCCTGTCTCTCTGGGTCTGTGTCTGCAAGAGAAGCAGCAGCTGACACTGCACAATGCTAAAAGCAGTGCGTGAAACCTCAAGTCAATGAAGATTTGTATTTTGCTTCCTTGAAACAGCATAAATCATCTCCTTGCTATTATTAGACCTGACTTGCTGAAGCCAGGCTGTAGGACTTCTAATGTTTTTGTGCTTAAACATATAAAACTTACTTAAATGTTTTTGGAATATTTTTGTAGTTATTGCCTGTTTTTTAATGGTTTCTCCTGCTGACAGCAGCCAGCACTGTGCACATCTCTAAACTGAGTGCAGCCACTGCTCCGAAAGCAGCTTTTTTGATTTACAGGCAGTAAGGAGTACCAAAACATCCTGGTCAGCAGGGTAAGATTTGGAGGCAATTTCTAGGAGCCAATATTGGCACTTACTCAAAGCTTGTGCTGGGGGACAATACAGTCTACTTAGAAAATGTCTGCTACGCTAAAATAAACTCTGGTGTATTCTTGCGGCAGGAGAGTACCAAATGCTATTCCAAATACACACTGGACCTACAAAACGTGGTTCTGAGTGGGTTTTTTAACTGTGGAAGTTCATAATTCATCCAACAACCACATTTGTTTGTTCTAGGACTAAAACTCTGAGAAGGCTTTCTCATTTGTATTTGTTACATTTCTTGCTAAATAGTAGAATTTTAAATATCTGGCAAACCTGCTTTTCTTTTTCTATTTGAGCTTGTTAATTCCTGACCTGGCCCACTCTACACAAGCGTTATTCATGCTTGTTTCTCCTTCAGCCACCCATCTCCACAAACAGTAGTTTAGCCTCAGGGTGTCTCTCCAAGACCAATTAATTTTATCCAACCCTAAGAAATAAAAATATTTTTGCCACAAAAAGATTTTGCCCCTTTGTGGGTTAATTTTTCTTTTGGACAACTAATTTTTCTAACATGTCAAAATAAGCAGATATTGAGTGATCTCTGCAAATTGTATTGGTGAACCCCCACATTCACATGGTCCCTGCTTACAATTGTGTGGAGGTGAGGGTCTGCTTGTGTTGACCCAGTTGCAAATGTGATGCTCCTCTGTAATGGAACTGGAAAAAGTGCCCAGATCTCTTGACCTACCACCTCGAGGTTTAGCCGTTTGCTCGTACTTCTTTGTTAATGCCAAAAAAAATGTTATTTTGAGAAGGAGTGACTTAGCTGATATGTTGTAGTCTCAATGGAGTCAATGCATCAATTGCTCTGCACACAGAGCTGGTTTTACAATGTCTTGCTTTGCTTTTCTCACTTATCATCTCTCTTTCCTATTCTTCTGTCAGCTTTTTCTCCTGCTCCATTTCTGGGAAACACTTTATTTTCTGTCTTATCCTGCCTCTTGGCATAGTCATGCAGACTCTCCTGACATGACTTGTGTGTGATTTGTCATTCCAGTAACTCCTCTGCACAAAGACAGAGAAACTCACCTATTTTAACTCAGCCAGCCATTTGACTCTAATAGCTGTTTCATGCAAGAGTCTGGGACAAGTCTGTGCAGAAAGGAGAGAGATGCTTTAGAACTGATTGATTAGCCAATGCAAAGCAGTACAACCTTCACTGTGGCTACAGTTAGAAGCAGCAGCAATAGTCTAGTATAGCTGGTGGCGTTACTCTGTGTTTTCTCAGGACTGCAGTGGGAAGTGAGGGAGGGATTTTTGAGATCCTTAAGATCTCTGGTTGGTACCTGAAAGGAAAGGATCTGTGTGGATCAGTGCACTATCCATGGACAAAGCAGTAAGGGCAAGACCTCTGTTGAGGCTGGATTAGAGTTAGTACTAAAACAATAAGGCATGCTGTTTGGAGAGAAGAAAAGCTGTTGGGAAAAGCTCACTGGAATTCTTACTGGTATAAGTGAACTAGGGAGAGGTTAGGAAAGGCCTGTGGCTGATGGCCTGTTCAGAGGATGAGCTGGTGGCTAAATTGGGTGTTTAACTGAATGATGCTCTGGCGTCAGGGTTTAAAATGATTTGAGGAAACTACTTGAGGTAGTGATTTTGAAGTAAGTTATTTCATGTGTGTTTCCTAAGCCTTGATTCACAAAAGCCTTTCACGAAAGGATTGACAGAGCTTTACTTTTTGTTAGAAGAAATCTCCAGTTCCCTCTCTTCCCACATCAAATGTATTATAGGGTTTGTGTTATAGTCAGTAACAGTCACCCAGGAATGAAGCAGCAGACTCCAGCCTAAAAGCCTATCCCGTCCTTACTTTGGAGAAGCATTTTAAAGGTGTTGATTTTCCTTAATAATCCCCATTAACAATATCACTTACTGCTGATATTGATCTAAACTGTTGTCAGTGGAATGAATTAGGAGCACGGGACTAAGGAGAGAGGGTTGTTGATCTGTTGTTTTCCTGCTGGGCTTCTTAGCAAAACATTTAGCCCATTCCTGCCGGGACCATATCTCCTTGTTCTCTGGCTCCAGAGAGTAACTTTCTATGTCAAAACTCCTTGCAGTTAAGGAATACAGTTCCTACCACAGATGCACTTTAGGAGCTGCAGGGATGTTATTTGGGAAAAACAATCAGTCAGTTCCTACAAAACTGCTACAGGCAAGGGATTTGCTATCAGTCCCTCACAGCTGACAACTTGTTCCTGAACAAATTGTGTGAATTCCAAGTAGTTTGAATAAACCTACCATATGCAGTTTTTTCTCAAGAAAAGAAGTGGTGCTCTTGCCCTGTTATGTTCAGGTGCAGCTGGTGCCATGAATTCACCTTTAAAAGTTGGTCTAAACCAGAGAAACAAATGACAGTGCCAAGCCATGGAAAAAAATTTATAAAAATGCTAAGGAAAAGACAGTAAGACCAAATACAAGGACAAAGTTTATTAAAACCTCTTCTTTCTACACCCCTCAGCATGCCCCTGAATGCTGACAGGATCTCTGATTTCACATTCCCTGGGGAAATACCAGTGTCCTGCACTTTCCTCTGGAATAATGTAGAAAAGCACAAGCTTTTCATATTTCTCTACAGATGTGATGCATTTCAGGCTTAAGCAGAGAAACACGTGAAGTTTGTTGCATTCAGTTTTTCTAAGCCTTTAAGAGCAGAGCATATTTCCATGCTGTGGTGTGCGCCAACAGCCTCTGTGCCATCGGAAATCCAGGACAGACCCTTTACTGTGGACTGATTTTTGTTAGCTATGGAGGCTGCTCTTGTTGTGGGGCTGCTGCCTGAAGTGAGGCAGACCTGGAATAGCAGGACAAGCAGCAATGGGGTGTCTATGCATATGAAAGCAATGAGTCCCTCTTGGCCAAAAGTGTGCTGTGGGTTAATTCCTATTGTGTATCCCTTGTACTTCCCTTAATCTGACTAATGAAAGGTCCGTGTCTAGCTCTACGGCTGCTGGTGCCTCTGCCAGAGCTAGGCGGCTGCACTATGCTTGGCCTCAGCCAGCTGCGGTTGTGTCCTCTGCCTAAATCGCTTTCTGAACCCGCTCCAAGACTCCGGCTGCTGTTCCAAGCCTCTGTCTTACCCTGCTATGCATCTGGTTGTGATGCAATTCCCACAGGAATGGGGAAGCTTGAGCAGGAAGGGAGCATGTGAGCATCGATGTGGGCAGAGGCTGTAGTATATCCATCCCTACTCAAATGAATGCAGTGCAGTCCTGGAAACTGGACCCAAATCTGGTGACCAGAACAGTCTCTGCAGAGCAACAGCAGGCTAAATCCCACTGGACGGTCAGATTTCCTGGTTGTGCAGCTCTGAGATATTATGGGAGGAAAATAAACAGATTTGAAGAAATTAAGTGATCTAAGGGAAAGTATGTTTTGGAGTATGTGGAGATGTGTGGGGTTACTTTTTCCTGTGGTTTTTCCTGGAACCTGGATGCAATTCATCTTGGTAGACCACTTAATAAACAGCCCTACTCAGGGCCAGCTTCGGGAAGCAGTGGTTCAACTAATCTTAATGCTTTAACTCAGAATAGCTCAGGGCTTGTCCTGTCTCCTGAGGGCTCCCAGTGAGTTCTGATCCTGGCCAAGTTCTACACTGACAAGATCCAACTGTGAGTGTCACAGAGTGGGATGGCAGCATTGTGCCCATTTTCCGGATCCGGCAAATGGAGAAACTAAACCTTGGCTCTCCCATAGCATCCATCACTGTCAGAGTTTAAACCCAGCCTTCTCCTGCTCCTTCCCATGTTTTTTGGCAGGAGCTCTCAATAAGGTAGATGACCTTGGCCCTCTTAGTGTAGGGTGTTTTCTGACTACCCTGATGCCTCCCGACCATCTGGCAAAATTTGTGTGTCCTTCCAATGCAAAATCTCTGTCAGAAGAAGGTGAAAGNCAGCACTGTGTCCCTGGTTCAGAGGCTGGCACACTCTGGTCCCATTTGTGGTGGTAGATCCGATGTCCCTCTGCCTCTCTATCCCCAAGGCAGACTGTCCTGTGTGTGGGCAGAATGCCGCCCTTTGCCAAGCCTTGACCCCAAATGGGTGTCCACGCTCCACACTGTTATGGGCTTTGTGAGCAGCATCCAGAGCTCCTCTTCCATTTGCAGAGATAGCAAGGAGATCGGAGCCTTCTTATCTGTGCGATCCAACCTCCGGGGTTGGGGGGTGTGTGTGAGGTTAGTCCCCTTAGGAAGGAGGAATAGAGGCTGCAGGCAGCTTCCATTCACTGTCAGCCTTTCATCCCATGTCCCAGGGCCACAGCCACACTGTCTCCATCCCTGTTTACTGATGGTGTCGATATGGCCAAGGCAGGAGAGGTTGCAGGTTCCCCTAATCGCCTTGTCACCGGGCCTGACAATCTCAGACACTCAGAGGATGTTTTGACTGCGCTGAATTACAATGTTTGTTGTTTCTCACTCACAATAATTGACATTTGATAGCGACTACTGTAAAAGGGCCTAGAGGCTGGAGCTGAGGCAGAGAACCGTGGTGGAAGCATCGCTTCCTGAGGCAGTTTAGGGGCAGGTGGGGGATGCTTTGACCCTCTTCCCTGTAGAGATAGGGTGCAGAAGGTCTGCAGAAACACTCCGTGGTTCATGGCTTGGGGGTTTTGTGCCCTGCTTGCATCGCTTTCCTGTGCAGGGAAGGAAAGAGCAGCTTGCTCCGCACCCGCGGAGACTGAGCGATGGGATTTCCTATAGTAGCAGAAGGAAACGGGCAGGCCCGACCCCAGCCCGGGGTAGTGGAGGCAGGGCACAGCCCTGGCTGTGAGCTCAAAAAGAGCCTTTGAAATTAATTTTAAAATATTTTTAAATACAATCACCGTTTGCAAGCGTTACAACAGTAATTGCTGAAATTACGGGAGGGCTGCACAGAACGAGGAGGAGGAGGGGTGGGGTGAAGAGACGGGAGCCGATAGGGAAAATGTCTCTGAGCGGAGCATCCCCGCGGGACGTTTGGGGCCGCGCAAGGAAGGCAGGGACGAGCAAGGCTGTGGCACTCTTTAATGACAACTCGCTGCTCTCCATCAGCTTGTACAGCAAAGGGAAACGCGAACGAGGGGGTGGGGGGTGGGCGGCAGGGCGGACAGTGCATTTCAATACTAACGTTTTAGTGCATAACCCTACGTAGACCTGGCGGGTCGCAGTGTCTGTATTCCGAGGCTGGGGGGGGGGAGGGTGGGAGGTTCTGTTCACTCCGTGCGCTGGTGAGAGCCGCTGCCGGCCCCACTCCTTGGCCGGTACCAGGAGCAGCTGAGGGCCGACCTGGGAGCTGTAGAGATGCTGAACTGGACGGACAGCGGGAACCGTACGGGAAGTGCAAAAATTAAGTATGGATCTCAAAAATCATACGTTAGTACAAATTAAAAAAGAAACACAGATTGCCGGGTTTGGCTAGCAGTTGTTGGGAACAAGTCAAGAAAAGTGACTGGCTGCTTTGTAGAAAGGAAGGGAAATTACTGGGGAGAAAACCCCAGTGGAAAGGGAGCAAGAGGGACCGGGATCTGCGGGCACTGCCGGGCCCGCCTGGCCCCACATCGTACGGAACATCGCAGCCCTCCCCGCTGGAAATGACCTCCACGTCGGTGAACCCACTGGGATGTTACACTGAACCGTCCTCATCCGCCGCCCCGCAGCCTGAAAATGTCCCGAGACCGGCTCGCAGGCGCGGCCGAAGACCCTCCATCCCCGACGCTGGGGTCTGGCCGGGGGGCGAGGTCCACGGAGAGGCACGGGCTGGGTGCTGGCTGCTCTACCAAGCTCGGATCCCGTGTAACGTGGAGATCCCCGCGTTGCCCTGCGCCATGGGTGTCTGCACTGAATTCAAGTCCCCCACGCTGAAGTTCATGAAGTTGTTGCCGGCCGTTGAGGGCTGCATGGGCTGCATGGACGGATAGTTGCAGTTGTAGTTGGCGTTGCAGGCGGGGCTGTTGTAGTTAGTGTACGCGGGATAGGCGTTGTAGCTATAGGGGTTAATGCTGACATTGTAGGGCGAACTATAGGGAGAAGACTCCCCCAGGCAGGGCTTCCCATCCCGCACCAGCACCGGCACTGCTATCCGCCGGGGCGGGGGGATGCCCACCATTTCGAGAGTCTGGTCTTGTCTCTGCCTTTTGCATTTATACCTTCGATTCTGGAACCAAATTTTCACCTGGGTGGAGGTGAGCTTTAGGATGTTTGCTAGATGGTCTCTTTCGGGAGCTGAGAGGTACTTCTGCTGCTTGAACCTTCTCTCCAGTTCGTAGACTTGGGCTTGGGAGAAGAGGACGCGAGGTTTCCTCCTTTTCCTCTGTCTGGGGCGCTCGGGATCTTCCAGATCTCTTTTCTCTTGCTCCAGAGTCTTGTGAAGAGAACATAGTTCTGCAGCAACGTAAACGGGCAAAGGAAAAAGAGAGAGGAAAATAAAAAAAAAAAAAAAAAAGAAGGGGAGGGGGTGTGGAAATATTCAGTGAACTGTGTTGTACTGTGAGAGAGACCTGTGCCTGCCTTTTAGCTCTGTTCTGCTTTCTAAGTACATCAGCAGTTTTCCTCATGTCTGCCTTTATATGTTTGTTTGAAAACAAGGATGCTCCGTTTACTGATTTGAGTCCCTATCACCTTGATTTATCACGCATAGACCCCACGGGCCTACACTCAGCAAAGTAAACAATAAATCAAATTTGTCTCCTAATTTCTGGGAAAAAATCGAGGCCTCGTGTATCGTCCCGCAGCTTTGCCCAACCCTGCTTGGGACAGTTGCAGGGTTCTCTTGGGCCGGGCTCAGCTAGTTGCTGCGCACAGTTGGTTGGTCCTGCTCCTGCACTACAACCCCTGGAGGGGAAGAAGATGCTTTCGCTGCCCGCGCTATTCCTCCCCAAGTGCCTCCAGCCCGCAGCCCCACAATGTCGCCGATTCCCCCTTGGGATGCCTCAGGCTGCGGTCTCCTTCGCCCTGCCCTCCCTTTCCCTCAGGTCAGGGACGAGCCCTGGGCAGCCCCGACGTTACTCGCGGACTTTACCTTTCTTGTCCACCTTGGAGTCCTTGGCCGAGTCCATTTCCACGTAGTTTTTAACGTAGTAGGAGCCAGGGAAGGCGGTTTTGGCCGGGTGAGGCTCAGGCAGCTCCTCCCGCAGCTCAGGAAGGGCTGGCGGGTCCCCGCTGTAGGATTCCTGCTTGAAGGTGGCCAGCATGCAGGAGGGGGAGGCCAGCGAGGAGAGTTCCATGGAGGCCAGGCCGCTCTGATGCTGTTCCAAGTTCAAAATATCCTTGACCGAGAAGGGTGTCGTTGTCACAGGGCTAGGAAACATTGCGGGGGGCAACAGGGCAGCGGCCGGAGCCCAGGTTCATGGAAAAGGAGGTGAGGAGCGGGAGACCTGGAGCAGTGGTGTAGCGTGGGCTCACCGAGGGGGCACATAGCATTCCCGCGAGTAGCCTTCACTTGTGCACTGGAGGCAGGTATGAGCAGACCATAAGGGAAAGGAAGGAGGGACTAGGCAATTTTTGGGTGACTTTAGCTTTCTATTGGCCAACATTGCAGTGATGGTATGAGAGATGCAAAGTTCCATGTCACCTAATATAGTAATACATCTCAAAAACATTCCCACTCATTTAAAGGGGCGGCACTGTATTTTATCCATTTTTCCTCGCTGAGTTGTTCATACATTTAAAAAAAATTATGCAGAATGGCCGAACGTGTACAAAGCCCCTGTCTGATGCCATCTATCATACAGCCACATTCAATAAACAGGCCGGGAGGAAACCATCAACCGAATGTGTGCTGATTATTTTATTTTTTTTTTAATTTGTTTTCTAAGAGAGTGAACGAAGGTTTTGGGTTTAGTTTTCTGTAACATCCGATCGCAAGAACTGGAAAACAGGAGCTCACTTTTGTGTGAAGCATGCTCAGGTTTATTCAGATATTCTGAGATAATACAACACCTGCAAAATCCAGCTGATAGAAGAAAGCCCTTAAAGAGCCCCAGCCTAGCTTTGGAGTGGGAAATGCCCGTTGGGTTTCCCTCCTCTCTTGTTTGTAAAGTTTGGAAACAAAAATCAAACCTGTCTGAATTAAAAAACAAACCAAATAAACCCCAAACCCCGAAACACCTCCCATAAAACCTCTAGAGAATAAAAAAAAAAATAGGGTTGATGTTGCAAAGGGTACGGGGCTTCTGGGGCTAAGAGAGGAGCAACCAGCCTCGGGGCAATGGCCGGGAGCCGGGGATCAGCCGCGGTGGCGGTTTCGTTCCAGAAACCTCCCGGATTCCCGGGGCAGAAACGGAGTTGTCAAAATAAGCTTTAGCGACGAAGTCGCAGGTTGAGGATAGGTGTTACCGTACTTCTTGCTTTGTCGGGGCATAGAAAAAAATCTCCTCTAGCCACCTCTGGGGTGCGGAGCGCTCTGTCCTCGGACCTCCGGTTCGGCCGAGGACGGTGGGAGGTAGGGCAGGGGCTTCCCGGGGAGTTTAGTTGAGGATGTTTTTGCGGGCGATGCTGTGACTTTGGTGCCATTCTCCAGGGACCGCTGGCCGGTGCAGCAGCAGCCCCGACCTTCACAGCCGTGTAGGAGACGTTTGCTCCCGAACCAGGTCGGAGTCTTGCGATGACAGTCGGAGCGATTAGTGTGAACGGGGAGGCCTGAAATATTGTTGTTTAATGAGGGGAAGGGGTCGCCAAGAGCCCACCTCCCTCTTCGCAGCTGCCCTTCCTCGGCAATTCCCTGGCAAAGAACTTGGAGGGAATTTTCCTCTGTTGCAGGAGAAGGGGTGAAGTGCCCGGCTCGGGAGAGGTGCCTGTGGCTGGACATTGCCCAGTGTCTCTGGCACCCTTTTGCTTTTGCACCTCCCCGCTGTCTCTGTAACCTCTTTGCCTCGATTTTATTACCAGCTAATTGGGTTAGGTCAGATAAACGTTGAAATAACGAAGTGATACTGATCTTTCCCCGAACACAGACCTGCGGCCACAGGCTGCAGGTTCGCCTGGCTTGATGACATCCATTTCCCTCGGGAAGCCAGAAACGGGGTTCTTTTCCTCCTTGCAGGGCCCAAAACACCCTTCCCATCTCAGACGTGGAGTCCACAAGGCAGTGCCTATCTCTGAGGGTCCCCCTCTGCCTGATGAATCTGGAGGAGAAAGCGGCCGTGACCCAGCGGGGGTCCGGGCTCGACCGTTCCAGTCCCGTAGCACATCCCCGTCGGGGCTGCCACATCGGCCAGCTCCTCGCCCCACCAGGAGATGTGCCGGCCAAGAACCGCTCTGGGGACTGACGGGCTTCCTCCAGCTCCCCAGTCACACGGCAGCTCCCGATCGATGAGGGCCCGGCTGCAGAGGGTGGAAGTGATTAATTGAACGATAAGCTGGAGCTATCATTTGGAATGTCATTAATGCGTCGGGGAGACATTCATTGGAGACAGACAGCGTTATCTCCGCTTTATCTTCAACAATGCATCACTTTTAATACTGCAGTTTGGAAACAAATGGGGACTTTAGCCTTAGCCCTTCTCTTCGTGTTTATATTTTTGGAAGAATCACAACTAGTGGGAGTCCCGGGCTCGGCCCCCTGATAAATGAACATTAGCACTTTTTAGAACTACTGTATCAACAAAAAGAGCTGCAGGGCCGCAATAATTGGTGAAAAAGCAAACACTCCGCAAAGAGAGGCCAGGTCTGCTCTATGTCCGGCTGATTGATGAACAAGTTACTGACACACAGCAGCTCATGGACTTTCCGGGTCGGGGCTCAGCACCCATTTCTTCCCCCCTTCGCCTCTTTCTCCTGTTCCCGGTGCTCTTCAGAAGCTCGCTGAAGCCAGGCTCCCACTACAAACGGCATCTGGGCCGAGGGCAGCTGAACAGAGAAGACAAAGAGGTCCGAGTTCACCCCGCTCCGCTTTTGCCTTCTGTGCTGCTGCATTTGGTTGCTGCCAGTGGGTGCGAAATTAGAGTCGCGTGTAAGTAACGAGAGAAAAAAAGTCGAGAGGAACTGGATCCCAGAGTAGCGTCCTGAAACATCTCCAGTTCAGCCAGGTCCGGGTTCAGCCTGGACCCAGGCCCGTGGGTGTGTGAAGGGGAGGTAGGGGGTGCCAAACTCCCCTTGCCACCTTCACGCCTTCCACAGGTCGCTCGGGACTGGAAAAGCCCCACGCAGGCAGAAGGTTGTCTTCCACAGCCACTAGTTGCTTCTTCCATAAATGCTAAATGGGATTAATTTGTGGTTTGGATGGGAATGTTTTTTGTCTTTTTTTGTTCTTTAAAAAAAACCCCAACACAACAAACAACACAGCATTTTCTTGCCAAAATCAACCAACCAAAACAAAAAAACCAAAGCCAAAAACCCAACCCCACAATTAGCTCCAGAGAGCACATCCTCTCTCCCCCTGTGCTTTCGACACCTCAGACTGTTTAGAGAGAGAGAGACAGAGATGGGGCCTTTTAAAAAACTTTTCTTCTTAATCCCAGTCGGTTAAAATGTCCAGGGTCTCCTCCCGCTCTAATTCCCGACTATCTCTGGAGGACTGTTTATACCTCACCAGTAAACGCCGAGGTTTGAAACCTTGTCACTAATTGAGTGCTAACACTTCAGGTGCTATAGATTTGTTAAGAGCCAGTAGTCCAGAAATAGCCTATTAGGGTTTCCTTGGGAGAATTGGTGCCAATCTCCCTGTTCCCAGCGTGGGCAGCGGGAACTACTGGGACCGAGGGAGGACTCCACAAGGTTTTTTGCCGGTTATTTCTTATTCCAAAGAGATGCTACAAGCTGGAGAGCCCCTGTTGAATAAATACTTCTGGCGAGTTACCTGCTCTGCGGGTTTGCCGATGCCGGGTTCCGCCGGGGGAGTGGGAATCGGGGAAGGGTTTGTTTCTCCACTGCGCATTTCTGGAAAAGAAAAGGGCTTTGGAGCTGTCCAGGACCTCCACGCCCTCTCAGCGAAAACCTTCTTTCCCTGATAATTTTTTATTTTACTTTCCTTCGTCCTCCCAACACCATCCCCATATTTTTCTTCTTCTTTTCTTTTTTTTTTTTTTAATTGTGTTTTCCTAATTATTTTCTTTTTCCCCCCCGGTTCTTTCCAGCTCCACTGAATCCCGCCTAGTCCCAGCCTTCCTGTCCTCGGGCACTATGCAAGACGTTTTGACCTTGACGTGCAGGCGGCCTTGGCGAGGGGCCTCTGCCGGGTGGTTGGGGGTGCCGGGGGACTCCTTTGGGACAGCCCTGATGGTCGCTGGTGGGGCAGGCGCGAGGAAGCCGCTCCGCCGCCGTCCCTGCCACGGCTCAGGCTCTGGAGCTCCTAGCTAGCCCCTGCCGGCCTCCGGCTCTCCCCTGCCCTGCGCTTATGAGAGCACCGGGCTGTTCTTTCCATACAAACCGATACTATCGGGAAGATTGATGCCAGGGAACAGCGCTGTCAATGCAGCAACCAGAAAACACCGAAGGCTCTTCCATTTATTTCGGGACAGCTTACGCAAAGCCGCAACTCAGTTGTCCTGTGTAGTGTCTCTTTTGGTACCGTCACCCCTGGTTCCAGGCAGAGCGCCGGGGACGTGGCAGGGAGATGGTTCAGTCACCGCTTATCTGTCTCCGTCGGTGACTAGGGAGACGTGATCTGGGCAAGGGGGACTCGGATAGCAAATGCCACTGTGGATTTTCCCCTCCTGCCCTGGGCTCTGTGCCCGAAATCTGACAATTAAACTGGGTCTTACACCTCGGGTGCCGGAGCTGGGTTCTTTCTCTCCCGGCTGAAGAGAAAGCTAGGGGCCGGTCAGATAAATCAAAAGCTTTAATTTCCCTCGCCTGTAACAGTGCTGGGTTCGCTGGGGAACAGAGAGCACTCTGGGATTTCATCCTTCCAGTTGCCCTTCTCCCTGCACCCCTTGAGGGAGGCGTTGGGATCCGCCGGTACACTGCGCTCTAGTAAAGGGCTTTTAAGGCAGCCCAGTTAATTACAAAAGTGCTTGTTCGTTGTATTTGCAAGGGGAACGCACACGGGGCAGGAGAAAAATGATTATTGTAAGAACGGGAAAAATAAACGGCAGAAGTTCACGTTTAGCCAACGGTTTGGCACACACGTTTGATGTCGGGATGGAGCCTGGTGATGGACAAGAAAACTGTTTCTAAATCGAAATACCTTCCAGACTCCTTGAGACGTGGACTGTTTCGAAGGACAAAGCTCTAATTGCAGTGGGGCTGCTCTGCCCTCTCCGTCTGGCCCCATCTCTCTGCCCTGGGCAGCAGCGGGGATAGAGCCGGGAATTGCCACCGGGATTTCAGGGATTTGCAGCTTGTCTGTCCGCACGATGTTTTGTAGAATAGATAAAGGTCTAACTTCTCGGATACTTCCTGCTGGCAGTGCAAATCTCATCCATCTTGCGATGTCGCCGGAGCGTTTTGGGCTCCCCAGCTCCTCCTTTGACAGTATAGCGCTAGGAAGGGGAGCCCAGCCTGGGAAAGCACGTCGAGGGAAACCCGATTTAACACGTAACCTGATTTAACGGTTTTTGGCTTTATTTGTCTCAAGTCGCATAAAAGTCAGTGCCTTGCCGCTGACTGCCCCAGTCCCAGCTCTCACCACCCCCCACTCTAGGGGTCCCTGTAGCAGGAGCCAGCCCAGAACCTCTGGGAGCGCCTCTTTCTGAGGGAACCAGTACCACCGAGAAGGTTAGAAGGATGAACCCGAGCGAGTAGAGTTACAGAACCCTGACCCCCNGTGCAGATTCCCGAGACGAACTAGGTTCTTATTCCAGGCTGTCCCGGGAGAGGCACAGACTGGACGGGTCTCACCCTTCTCCTTCAAAAATCCTCCTTTCAACTCCTAGAGCGATTGCCGCTCCTGCTGGGAGTGTCAGCTGTTTGCCAGGTACTACTAATTTTTTTAGGACAGCTCAACAACCCCCAAAACCACTCTCCACCCCAAAAATCACACCCAACAAATCAACAACAAAAAACCCCCCCACAAAAACAAACAAAAAAACCCCAACCAAACCAAACCCAACCCAACAAAAAAACCCCCCCAAAAAAAACCCAAAAGCCCCAGCAACAAAAAGGAAATAACCCCCGGGACGCTGGCACCCGCTGTCATTTTTGCCCTGAGCAGTCTCTGTCGGTGCCGGTGAAGATTTCCGTTCTACAAACGGAGGCTACGAGGCCAGGGCCTTTACGCAGCCCGCCGGGAGGATTCCGGGTCGCTGCCCATCCCCGCGGGCTCTTGGAACTTTCATCCCCGGGGACAGAGTGGGGTCGTTGGGACCTTAGCTTTCTGTTAGTTCTACAGGGAAAGGGTCGGTTTCTGCGAAGGGTCCGTTTTCTGCATCCCCTCCATAAAACTAAAACTCAGTGGTCCTGGGATTGGGAAGAAATCTGTGCGAAATTAAAATGTATGTGGGAAAGTGCCAAGTATATAGGCAGAAAATTGTTTGATGAGTATATAATTTACCAAACAAAACACACGATGTATTTCAGAGGTGTGTCAAGAAGAAAAGGGTAGAAGGAAACGAAAATAATTGTAAAAAATTTCTTCTAGATTTTTGCCTTTTTTTTTTTCCTAGGTAAAATTTCCAAACTCAGGATATTTCCACAAGTTGTTTTTTTTAAACTTTAAACGAAAGTGGCTCGGATAAAATTAGATATGCAATCCTCCCTTCACCCTCTCCCCCCCAGTTCCTGCATTAGTTTTATTTTTCCCCTGGGAGTCCCAGCACCACAGTAAAAAGAAGGAAGCGGGGAAAGGAGGGCGAGCTGCCGGCTGTGCTCGGTGCCTGCCTTTCCCCCCCAGCCTGCGGGATTCATCGGCCGGTCCCCAGCCCCGAAGCAGCCCGCTTTTGCTTGTTGCCAATTGAAGAACAAAAAAATCCAAGTGAACTACATGAAACGCTAAACTCCTTTTTATTTTTTGCGGATCACGTTTATTTCTTACAGCAATCGGAGGGCTTTGGGGTCTGCTCCTGTATTGTTTTTTACGTTTTTCGCGTTTTTCTTGCTTCGGGGGTGACTTTTGGTTTTGAATTGCACCGGAGCGCTCGTGTCTGAATGAGAAAATTAATGAGAGGAGCCGGCGGGGGCAGGGGCCGTGCTGCTTTGGGGAAGGAGATTTGTGGGCAGGGATGAATCCCGAGGAGCTGCCCCAGGGGAGTTCCAGGGAAGGGGCCGGCAGTATCCCCTCATCTTGCAGCCCTCGGGCGGTTTGGTCTGAAAGGGCCAGCCACAACAGAAAGGGAAAAGTGGAATCTTGTGAGGGTGAAATACCCGGTCGCGGGTCCAGCTTTTGTGTGTCTCCTGTTCTGGGTTACAGCACTAAGTCAGGGGCTAGGTGTGGGCAGAGCTGTCGGGGTCTTCCTTCAGCACTATTTCTGTAAGCTGGCACAGGGGTCCCTCATGTTGTTATTTCTGTGCTTGTTCTCCTCACCACCCCAGGACTCCAGCACCTCCAGGGTTACATGTGCCCTGGGTTGCTCATCCTTAGGGCAACACCTGCTGCAGATGGAAGTACTGGGGAGCACTGCAGTGGGGGTGCTAGAGAAACATCACTTACGCATATCTCTCAGGCCCTGTCTCTCCATCTCTCTGAGGCAGTGATTTGAGAAAAGGTTCCTGGGGAAGCAGTGTAGCCCTTTGGGGCACCCTTATATTGAATGTTAAAGCTGGAGTCAGAAAAGATCCCTTCCTCCCATTTCTGTTGTTCTTTGACCCTGGCTCATCACAGTTCTAGTACACAGCCCTGATCAGAGCTCAAGAGGGTATTTCCTCCTCCAGTGTTTCACTGGGCAAAGAGGCACCAACAGATTTTTTCCATAATGATGAAAACATCTGGCTGTCTCTGAGCTGTCAGGCTCTGTATTACTTCTTCCCAGATCCTTTCTCCACTCTATCCCTCTGACTGCTCCACTGCAGCCCCTCTGTGCCCAGGGCACTCACTTGGGTGATGCCCTCCCGACCTCCAGCTCCAGCCAAAAGATAGTTGACACTGCACAGGGGGGACCAAAACCTCCAGGATCCTCACTCTACTTCTTGGATTTGGAATCACATTTTAGACACAGCCAGGACTGTGAGATGAAATCTCCCTCCCAAAGTATTTTCTGAGGTTTTTTCATTTTGCTGTGTCTGGCAAAATTGGTTTGCCCTACTACCCCCATGCATTTAGTTCAAGATTAGTTGCCCTGTGGCTTTCAGCCCTCCTGTTTGTCATAGTCCATCCTGGAGAGGAGGGGTACTTAAGTGCCACTGTCCTGATCTTCACTGCTCATGCTGTCAAAACATGCTTTGGTAAGAATGTGCCCTTGGTTGAGTGTGTATTTGAGCTGAATTGTGCATCCACAAGCAAAAAGACAGTGAAGCCCCAAAAGCAAAATAAGGAAATACACAAGAGCTGATTCAGGAAGATCCTAAAGTGCTGGCCAAATTTTAAAAATCTGAATTACAGAAATGCTGGACCTTTAACAGAATTTAGCCACAAATTACGAATTGTGATTTAAAGAAAGAATGTCATGAAACTGAACCACTCCTGGAAAGTGAACAATGAACATCCAAGTGGAAGGACTGGGAAAACAAATACTTTCTTAGACCACAAGAGAGCACTCTGAAAGACGCTTTAGGATTGAAGCAGCAAGAGCAGCGTGAGCCCTGTTTAGGGTGACTCTTAGAATTTCAGTATTTGAAAAGGAAAGGGGGATGTCCTATGTTTAAAAATATACTTTACTTAGTCCCAAAGAAGAATAAACAAATCAAAGGCAAAAACCTAAATGCCTCTAGAGAAAAAAATGCGTTTAACCACAATTCTAAACTATCCCTTTCCTTCTCTCCCCACTTTTTAAAAAATGGACAAATAGCAGCCAAGCTCAAAACCATTGTGTCATTTTCCAAGCTCTCTAGTTTTGCTCTCATTGATGCCAAAGTTCATAAAATAACAACAATATTTACAAAATATGAACCTGATCCAGTAGTTTGTGTTCAGGCTGTGCTCTGCACTTAAAGTGATGGAAATTGTGGCAAAGGGAGTGGAAAATGATTGTGTACCTCCTGTCTTGGGAACTTCAGTTCATTAGAGATTTGAAACCTCTGTTAGCCTGAACCTTGGCTAGGTTAGTGCTGAGACTTCAGGTGTTCCTCAGGAGGAGACAATGGACTTGTCACTGCCAGTGAAGTTCTAGTGGAAACTGAAGATCAATTTGCTTAGTTGACTCTCTACTCTTCTCCTTTCCATTGCATTTATTCTGAATGACTTACTAGCATTAGCTGGATATAAGTTCCAGTAGAATAAAAAGTCCTGTAGTACAGATTTCTAATCTGCACTTTGATGCGAGCAAAGAATGTTTGCTCTGGGTATTTTTTTATGATAAACCCCAACAGCCCTGGAATAAACCTGAATTTTGAAAAAGCCTGTTTATGACTGGAGTCAATCTGAACTGCTTTTTGTTGCATCACACATGAGAAAAAATGAGGTGAAAAGCACCTCGTGTGAGCCACGGGTTCAGGCTCTCAGTGCTCAGGATGTGACTCTCAATTGGGTACATTCCCCATTGGCCTTTTGGTTTTATTTCAGCTTTGCTTTTTTTCCTGAAGTGTCTCTGTCAAGAGAGCACACAATGTGCAGTGGGTGTGCAACAAGCAGTAGTTTTATCCCTCCTGTTGAGCCCCAGGCCTGTTCCACCATAAGTTGAGAAACCAGAGAAACAGAGCTCTTTTTTACTTTGCTTTGAAGGAGCAGGTGCTTTTGCCTTTGCCTACCCACTATGTGGGGAGAAAATAAATCAGGAGCTTCACCCCTATTGCTTACAGAATTTAAAGTGCAGAGTTTGGTGTTTGATTTGGTCTCCCATGTGAGATAGTTGCAATGTGAGTTAAAAGCATTTCTGGTGTTAAAAGATGCTACACTCTTCCAAGTACATAGAAAGTACAGTGAAACTGCTATTTAGCAGGAGGTATAGCTTGGTTACAGTTAGGGTGATTCTCATGTAGAGGGCAAAAATGCCTCTTCCTGGCACAGACACAAGAGCAATTCTTTTCCTAAGCTGAGAGATGTACAATCGTTTCTCAAAACAAAGATCCCCAGGATTTTTGCTAGGTATACTTTTCCAGCCTTGCTATCCCCTGAGACTTTTGGGAAAGCAGGCACCGTTTTGGCTTGGCAGGTGAAAATAATGGAAATGTGGGGCAAGCCTCTACTAGGTGTAAGAGCCTGGCTTGTCCAGAAGCCACTGGATTATCAGGCTGTGGCCTCACACCTGTGGCCAAGTGTTCTTGCTGCTGCCTGAGATGCTGAGTGTCCTCAGAAGTACTGAAAAGCACCACTGGAGAATAACCTAATTTCATAGTGGCATGAAATGAGACCCCACAGCAGAGTCCCCAAAAGCCACGTAAGTCCCATGTCTATTTAGTTGAGGGGCAGATTCTGTCTGTGGTCATAGAGTGCAGGAATGAGATGTTGTGTCCAGCTGATGGGCTTGTGCATGAATGAGTAACAGGCAAAAAAATGGGCTTACTTTGAATAAGTGTTCTGAACTCATAGTTTACAAACTGTCCTTCCACTCAGGCAGACACTATTTTTTGGATGAGGACATCTATCGCAGGCACACCCGCACCTTGTTACCGTATACATCTGCCCAAATTGCAGACACCAGGACTGCTCTAAAGCTACAGAAAATTGAGCTCTTATCTTGCTTGCTTTTTGTTTACTTTTCATTTTGTAAAAGTTAAATCAATCTAATTGTGATTCTTCATGTGATTATTCCATTTATAACAAGTTTTAGCTTCCTGCCTTCTGCTTTTTACAGGGAATACTATCTGGGTGCACTTTGTATCAGTGCTGTCTGGTTTTGGACACCCCATCCTCTGAGTGGATTTGCTTGTATCATTCATGGTGGTACATTTTTCTGATGGGAATGGCTATCCTTAGGATAGAAGCTGTTACCTCATCAGAAAGGTGTCAGGCAGGCCTTGCTTTTAATCACTTTATTAACTTCAACTTGATAAGGCTGCCGAGGCAATTGCATGACCAATACACCAACGCATCCTGTCAACCCATCTGTCTCTCCTTTCTGCCACTGAAGACTTGAGATAAGCAATAGTGAGATGTCTGTCTGGTTGATGGAACTAGTAGTTTCTGGTCTAATCCATGCTGGGCTACAGCACAAGCATCTATCAAGGATCACAGAGTAAAACATTTTATATGTATTGCTGGTGGGTAAATTTAGAGTTGACAACTCTCTTCCACAAATGGAGGACTCAAGGACAGTCCTATCAGGTGGTGACTGTCTGAGGGAGTATTTATAATCCATTTGCTGACTGGAATTAATATGAATCTGTCATCCCTTGTGCCGCTTGGGAAACCACATAATGGACGGCTGATGATACTAATAACTGTTGATGATCTTTTTTGGCAAGAGGTGAGCAACTGATTTCAGAAAAGAAAGTTGTCACCAAGATAAAGCGTTGTCTGCATCCTCTTTTCTCTGAGCAACACAACTTGGGGAATCGGAACATTTGACATGGCTGGTAGATTGTGCCAAAGCACAGCTGGCAGGTCTAAGGAGCTGACAGCTGTCTGTGGAGCAAATTCAGACCTACTTTTTTCAAGCAGAGCAGCATCTTATTCTTCTGCCTGATTTCAGCAGGCAATGCACTCTGTTACCTGTGTCTACATACATGGAACCAGAACTTAACCTGTTTTCATGAAGTCAAACAGTCTGTGCAGGCTCTCTAAGAAAGGGAGATTCATTAGTTTCTGTTCTTTGGCTTCTCCAACACTCTGCTTTGGATTTAGTGGATCCAAAAGAGTAACACTAATGTCAGAAACCAGTCAATTAGTGCTGAGCTTGGTAGAGTTAGGACTTGATGATCTTAAAACTAAATGAAACATGTTAATGAAGGCTAAGATTCACTGAGAGATGGGAGCTGTGTGAGATCAGAATGCCAGAGAAAGGGCTGGTGAACTGTTTTCTATTGAGGATACAGGTGTTTGGAGCATATTCCCTGTAGCCAGATTTAGAGGGAGTCACAGGAACAGGCACAGCGTTTTGTTTGCATTTTGAACATGTAAACAGCAGTCTAGGAAATTATAGGCCTGTGAAGGTCCTGAGAGGGGTAACCTCTATCTGTGCCTGCCCCTCTCTGTCAAAGCCCTTTGAAGAGCTGAGTGTGGCACTGGTAAGCCCTTCCTGCCCACATGTCCAAGTCTAGGATGTATCTACATATGAGCATGCCTGCTGATTTTGAAGAGAAAGGCCTGCAGCAGACCTTGCTCTGGATGCTTATCAAGGCCAGACTGGCTAATTGCCATCTGATTTGCTCGTTCTGTGTCTCCTGGAAAAGTGCTATGTTTTGTGTGATATCTGGGACATTCACAAACACTGGCCTACACCTCCTGGATGCTTGTATGGGACTTCCAGGTTGTCAGCTGGATTAGCTAATTGTATTAGTTGTCTTCTCCCAAGCAAATTGAACCAAACCAGCACAGCTAACTAACCTTTCCACAAACAAGCTCTAGGTCCATCCTTTCTCTGTTCCTCTCGTCTGCTTTATTTCCTGTCTTTTCAGCCTGAGCCATCATCTTCAGTTGGCCTTTCCCTAGCTGTTTGAATGCTTTTCTGTAGTTCCTTACCTCTTGGCTTTTGTATCAGTTAAAAATAGCTGTGAATTTTAGCAGCAGGAGAGCTCCGTAAGCAGTGTGCACCCACAGTGGAGAGGTCCGTAGGCTGTGAAGATCCAGATCCCCATGTGCTCCTACTCAACAGCCGCTGCTGGACTAGAGTTATCATTCACTTGGGAAAAATGAAAACAGTGTATTAAGGTCTCCTGACAAATAACATATCTTGGCATTGAAATTGTGTAATGCTGTGCTAATGGCAATGATACAGCAACCCCAGCACACATCCTTCTCTTGTTTTGGCCTCCATAGAGGTGTGTAAGGAAGGCTGCCTCAGGATGTGCTGCAGAGCAAGTCCCACCCCAATGTACCTGTAGTGGGTGCCGAGGAATCCCTGATGTGACATGATGTGCCAGTAGAAGGGAAAGAGCAATTGCTGGGAGAAACCACACAGTGTGCAATTAGATTACAGCCTGTTTGACAGAAAGGCAAAACAAGCTGATATTAATTTCAGGGTAGAGACTAGCCTCTATTTACCATTTGGCAGGAGACAGTCATGTCTGCAACCATAGGCAGCAGCAAGCACTTTAAACGTGGTCAAAAAGCCAACTCAGCACCTTATTTTCCTCTATTGCTTGGTCCAGGAGCAGCACACACATACAGTTGGAAGGATATAGGTATACAGGAGTTTTGGTGGGTCCTGTGAACAGATAAAATTTTAACAACTTTCCCAGAAAGATATATATATACATGTATAAATGTATATATAATATAGAACCTTTTGAAGGTTAGTGACTCAGGAGACTGTGTACTTGTTCCACTTTGCCAGCAACATTAGCTAGTTAGAGTAGATTGAGTGGCTGGCCTGTATTGGAGAGCCATGTGCTTCCAGAGCTGATGTTATCTCAATAGAGCTACTATATTCTTATAGCATAATGCCCCCACTCTGGGAAATGCCCCTATCTGCTAGTTGCTCAGTTGGTTGCTTAAAATATATGAAGCCTTAACAGCTCTACCACAAACAGGAGGATATGCAAGGTGTAGGTGTCAGCCCCCACATACTAAGAGCCATCGCAAAAAATCCTACCAGGTTACCAAAAATGATATGGAGTTTTCCTCTCTGCCATTACAAGAAGAACATATATTTTAAACTCTGGAATGACTCAGTTTAGTTTTCCTTCTAGGTCTTCTGCAGGCTTGGCCCAGGCTCTGCAGGCAGCCCATCAAGGAGTCTAATTCAGGCAGTAGGATTGGTGTTCTGTGGTGTGGCTCTGGCAGATCTGGTGGTCTCTGTGCCTCTCCAGAAATTAGAGCCATCCTTATTGTGCCAGCTACTCAGGATTCAGGCATCCAAATCTGTGATTTGATGGCTTAAAGTTTTCCCCTTGGCCTCTTATTTTAGTAGATCTAATACATGGAAATAAAAACCGGGACAGTTATTGCTGAAGGGAAATTTAAAAAGTAAACTTTTACTTTTTCTGAGTTTTGTTGCTTTTTTTTTTTTTGCATTTCACTCTGAAGAGACTGCCTGTCTTTATTTAGAAACTAAACTATTCCTGGGAAATATTGTTGTAGCCATATTTTATCTCCAAGCAATAGAAATATACTTTTAAATCCAATAGTAACATATTCTTTATTTCTTACAATTTTCTGCCCATAGACCAGGTGGAATTTGGACTAGACAGTTACAGAGACAGCGTGGGTCATTATATGGGGCTAATTTTTTTCTTGTCAGAGTCTCTGACGCCCCATGTACGTGGTGATTTCAGCCTGAGTACATGCACTACACTCCAGTTCTCCAAAGTCTCAGATGTTTCTAAAGTCAACACAGGCTAATACACAGGGAGGATTATTTTTCTTTTAGGGATAAACTACACTGTCTTCCCAGACTACCACATCCTCCTCAAGTGAGAGGTTTTGCCTCTGAGACCTCTGAGCTTCTTGTGGCTTGAATTTGGGGGGTTTTGGGTTTTTTTTTCTGTTAAAGTTAATTGACCATAATTGTGCCCACTGTATCTGAGAAGGATTCTGAATCCTGTGGTTTCAGATGAAAGTTCTTAGAAATTTCAAAGAAAACTCCAGACAGGTTTGATGGGGTTAGTTCAGGGCAGGATAATACACAGAATCTGTCGCTGAGCCTGTGTTGAAATGGATGCAAACCTTTCTAGTTTGACGTATTGCATTGGCATAGAGGAGCCTGTATTGTAACCCGCAGCTTGCTTCACACCAAATCTTCTCAGTGTCTGAATTTGACTTCAAGCCCATGTATGTTTCAGCAGAAAACTATATTCTGCATCCCTAAATCACATGAACTGCTGGAAGTTGGCACAGATTTGTCCCCAAACAGAAACCAGAAAAAAGGCTCCATTCCAGAAAGTCTGTTGCCAGATGGTCATTTTGAGCAGAAGGAAAAGAAGAGAATGTTAAATTCTGCTCTGCTTTGAAGAGTGGTTTTGGAAGTGCAGCTTAATGCACAGTAATGTCATTGGCTGTTCTTTCCAAAGTAGTGTCAAGAGGTGGATGTACATAACTTATAACTGTGTCTGTCCCCTGTAATGAATGAAAAAGACATGTTTGAAGTCCTGGAGTCTTATTTTCTTTCTATATAGCATTTCTTTTTATTCTTCTCTGCATAAAACACAATACCATGTTGTGCCATGGAGCAGTCCATGGGTTCTGCTTGGGTTTTTTCAGGTACTTATTTCTCCTGTTTCTTTCCTGGCATCAGAGTTAAGCAGACAGGTCTATAATTGCCATTCTTATTCTGTCCCCTGCTTTTGAAGAGAGATGCTACTTTTGCCCTTTGCCCATCTGCTGGTATCTCACCTGTCCCTCACAAGTTCCCTAATGGCTGAGATAACTGGCTCCCCGAGCATTCAAGGATAAAATTCCTTGGGGACAGTTGATTGGGAAATATCACTCTTATCTATATACTTTCCAGCTTGTTCTCTCCCAGCTCAAAGATCGAGTTTGTTCTGTCCCTGTTACTCATTGTGGTCACTGTTGATGCATTTGCTGAGGAGAAGAGCCTTCACAAGGCTCCGATCGGAGAGTGGTGAAACCGCCTTTCGAGGAGCTAACTGGAATTCGACAGTGTGCAGATATCGACGAGTAAAATTTAGCAGAGCAGTGAAGCTGTTCGCCCCTGCTCCTGCAGCTTTCCGCTGGGATATCCTGGGGGCAGCAGCGGAGGTGCTCTCCCAGCCCGGTGCTTTGTGCACACATGTGTGGCGCAAGGTTGCCTTCAAGTGAGAGTAGAAAGGTACTGCAGGGAGGGGAGGAGGAGGAGGAGGATGAGCACCTCGGGCAAGACTGAAGTAGATCTGGGCGCTGCACTGGCAGCTAAAGCTCCAGAGTTCAGAGCACAAGGGAGTCTGTGAATAAAAAAGACACAGGAGCAAAAAACTCCTCCTACACAATAATTTGAGAAAATGCTCGTAACTTGGGTAATGCCGACCACAAGCTGTGGCCTGTACAACCCACTGAGTTAAGAAATGGTTTACAGGCCTTTCCCACTCCTGCATACAAATCTGAGCAGTGGATTTGTGGGAAAAGGTGGTGTTGCCAAAAAGAGGCAAAATTTTGCATTCCAGAGTCAACACACGATGGGGTAGCTGTGCTCAGCCCTGCTTTGGTTAAGATCTCAGGGTTTTTCTTTAAGTTGTTGCGTGTGCTCACTGACTGCCACAATGGGGTGAGCACAGTGTGCCATGCATAGGATGATGAGCTTTGCCCTGTGCCCCAGCTGCATGCCATGCTGCTCTCCGCTGACTGGGGAATTAAGGAACCTAATCTCTTGGTGATAGGTAGTTTTGGCTCATTTAGATTAGTTTTCCTTATCAAAAAATGCAACCTGCTTCAGAACTAATGGCACAAATGGTTTGAGTGTTACTGGAAATAGCCTTCTTAGATTGTACTTTCTTTTACTCTCGAAGTGATCACTTAAAGCTTACTTAAAGTTAATAACAAGTTGCTTCAGGAGCAGAGAATATCGGTGGTTCTAAATGAATTTTCTTCCTGTTTTAAATACTTGCACCTCCTGTGCTGTTCTCAGAGTTATCTGAGAAATCTAGATACCACAGGAGAAAGCCAAGTCCCTCTCTGGAAGTGAGGAGACCTAAGTGTGTCATCAAACAAATTGAAAACCTGAAAGAAACACCTCCTTCTGCTCTGTGTCCTCCTCCTGTTCTTGTCACATCTGATATTGCCTCAGCAGTGGGAGACAAAGGAGTATAAAGGAATATTTTGCCGCTGTTGCCGCTGTTCAGTTGTGTCCTTTGCCCTTGGCTGATGCTCCAAAGCTGCAGGGGAGATGGTGATGAAATTCCAGGACTGGGGGACAACATTTTAGATGTTACAGGGACATACTGGACTTTTTTAGACTACTGCTGCTGCCTCTGTATGGACTTCATACGTTTCTTTCCTGACAGGGAAGTGGATGCTGGGGGGCTGTGCTGGGAGCAGTGCTTGTGGGGAGGTTCAAACAGACAATTTAGAGGATATTAGTCGGGTGAAAAGCAGCCACCAGCAATGAAGATAAGCAGAGAAGGGGCTGCGAGGGCAGATGAGTTTAACAATAAAACACTGTCTCCTGCAAGCTATTCCCAAGTTCATTGCTGATCAGCTTGGGATTTGGGATGATGGAGGCCATAACTCTCTGTTTGTAAGAGAAATCTTTTATCTACTGCTTGTTGCAATCTGTTGTCCTGGTCACAATAGCAATACAGGTTGCTGAATCCTGCCTTCAGGTCCACCTCTCTGTGCTGCTGTCTGAGAAAGGTGTTTTCCTCCCTTTTGCTGCAAGATGGTGCTGCAGAATAGGGAAATGCATCTCTGTGAGTGCTGCTGGGTGTGCACTCTGCTGCTGCACTGCTGCTGGAGGACAGTGCCTTTCCTGCAAAGGCTCTGTATGTTGCTGGGAGTGGGTGCAGAGCTGCAGGCAGCATGGAGGGACCTGGTGGGGGAGGGTGAAGTAGGACTAGTGAGCTGCAGTGGGATGGTGCAACAGCACCAGCCTGCAACAGAAAACTTGTGATCCCTCCATCTCCTACCTCCTCCACAGATATGGGGGTGTCAGGAGTACATGAGTAGAAATCCCTTATCTGCCTATGCCCTATTGCTGTGCCTTTTTCTGCATCATGCACAGGAGCAGAAGGGCAACTTTGGCTGGTGTATATCCCACCATCACTGACATCGCCATGCTTTACATTAAGATGTTTGTATCATGAACCCCAGTCTTGGCCTGGGCTGATTGAGGTTATAGTCACTTTCTTGCACAAATGTGGATTCATGCTGTTGTTTCACACTGTTGGAATTGTTAGACCCTAACATGCTCTGGTGACTCTAATGGCAACAGTTTATGAGGTAACTGCCCCCAGTTTCCCATCTGCTGTTCTTGTGAGACAGACTGAGCTGTACTTCCAGTTCTGCAGCCCAACAGCTTGTTTTTTGGGATGCACACTGACCTTTGCCAATGGCTTAAGCTGGCGTAACTGACTCCTCTCTGGAACTCCTGAAATGGAGGGGTGTGTTCTGTGAGGCAGGTTTTGCTTCAGGAGTGGCGACTGTCGGCAAACCACAGCAAAATCCTTTGGGCATCTTAAAGCGGGCTGCTGTGGTTGACCAGAGGATGTAGGTTGGAGCCCTTAATATAGCCCTTGCACTACTTTTGTTCTGTTTTTTTGCCATACCTGTATGCACTTAACTTACACAGTTATACAAGTTCTTGCACCTTTATCCAGACAAGCAGGAGGAGGTCTATTATGTAAGAAAACGATGCGTAGCACCTTTTGGTTACTTTTTTTGTTTCTTTTACTGGCCAGACTTGGTTTTCTTTTGTGATTTATCTTAAAGCTTATGAGAAGTGAAATAAGAGTTCAGAAAAGAAATAGTGAATAAAACATATTATTACCTAAATGAAGCAGCCTAATGTACATATGAAACCCAGAGGAAACCTATAGAGATGTGCGCATTCAGTGTGTAAACCTGATGTAGTAAGTGAATTTTAAAACACTGAGTTAAATGAGGCATTTTTCCTGGTCAGGGCCTTCAAGTCTTTAGTAGCTTTTAGCTGAATGCATTCTGGAAACAAAGAGGAAAACAAATTTTCATGATTTTCAAGTAATTAATACCTGAAAGATAAAATACTGCAATCAAACTGAACGAACACATCAGAATAAAAGTTCTGATTGTTTTTTCCATACTTGCAGTAAGAGTTGTTTTCATCAAAATGTGTTGAGTTTGTTTAATTATTCTGGTCATGGTCTGTGGGTTCCACCGTATCAGCAGTTTGACCTTCCTTTGAAAAGTCATCATGTATGACTTGTCCAGCTTTTCTCTATAGTGCAGAGGATTTAAACAGATGATGCTACAAACTTGATTGTATTTCTAACATAATGTAAGATGTATATAGGTCAAATAGAAAAAAACAAGAATGTCCATCTACATGGACAGCACACCATGTGCTTTTAGGCTGCCACTGGTTTTGTTGGTGACATTGGCCTTGACTGTGTATGATGATTTACTTCCTCTTCTCACCCTCATAACATTTATTCCTAAAACACACGACCCTCAGAATTGTTGTGAGGTGTCTGAACCTTTTCCTCATGACTGCGTTCAAATACTGGCCAGAGGTGTTTCCCCAGTGCAGAGAGTTGAATCCTTTTGTGGGGAGACAGCCTGGCCTGGGGCATCAGGCACTGCTCTTAGAATGAGACTGTAGCAAATTTTGCCAGTGTAGGTGCCCTACTTGGCTTCCAACTACTTCTCCAGGAGGCTGCTGGACTCCAGGAGGTCCTGGATCATGACTGGGGTAAACTGCACATATCACCTGGCTCCTGACTTTGGCAATAAACACCTTCCGTGTCACTGTGGACACAGCTGTTGTTCTGCTGCATGCTCTTGAGTAAGTTACTACTCAATACTCCTTTCATCCTTTGCTGTGGCAGTTTTGAGCGTCATCTCCTTGGTCCATAGACTCCTGTACCATGTATTTACCTGGATCTGAGTAATTTATTACAAGAATAATAATCATGTGGCCCAGACCCACCTGCCAACCACAGCAGGTCTGACAGGTCCAGCTGGCCATACACATGCCCAGCAGGGCACGGCTCTGGGACCATGCTGGGGCAGCCTGCCCAGAATTTGTGTTTGAAGCCAGGGCTGTCCCGAATCTAGAAATTGAATAGGGCACTGTAAGGGATGGGCAGAGGGGACCAGAAATCTGGTCTAAGGGTGCAGTAATAGCAGAGTATATGGTGACAATGAAGTTATCAGTGTTTGTGTTTTCCCTTCCCTCTGGACATGCACATCCCTTTCCTCTTGGGGAGAATTAGGTCTCTTAGGACCAGAGCATCCTTCCTTCTGTGCACAGGCTGTCTCATTAGCAGCTCATTAGCAGCACTCTTCTCTTTTTTTGAACTTCTTTATCCTTCCACATGAAACAAGCAGCTGGCAGAATCAGCAGAGAGGTAACAGTAATTTCTTTGCTCTCTGTGCCTTCCATGTCTGTCCAGTCTCTCCTAACAGAAGATGGATCTCTGCAAGGAAGGAAGGAGTTGGGTTTTCCTCTTGCCATTCACTCAGTGAGCAACTTCTGACATCAGCTCCACTCTCATGGATTTTCTTAGGAGGGAAGTGCACAGCAGCTGAGTTCCCATTTGCTTGTGCTTCTTTCCACATATTCTCAGTTCCTTCCTCTTATTTTTTGACACTTTCTTACACTTTGTTTTTGTGTGTGTTTGTTATTTCTCTCTCTGCTCCTTTCTTCATTTTTTCTTTCCTTTCTCCCCCTTTCTCTTTTGCTGCTGGATGTTATAAGCAGTGACAGAAGCCTCAGGGAGGTGGAATCCAGGGAGATAAGAGCATTGCCATGAAAATCTGGCTGCTCTGCCACAATTAGCCCTGCTGATATCTTTCACCTAGACAGAGCTGCCTTATCATTCTTACTTCTTGGAAAATGAAGGGTCTCAGATGCCAATCACAGAGAGAGTGACTGGCATTTCCCTCTGGTTTTCATGTTGCTGGAATACCTTTTTTGCTGCCTGCTCTGTATGAGCAGTTTTGCATCTCTCTGGTTCAGCTGTGCTGCTGTCAGATGGAAAGCAGGCATTGAGACTTTCTAGCAGTTGTATGGCTGAAGCAGAGACCCCGTGTAAATTCACCTGGTGAGCACATGTCCATGAACCCTGGATGTTTCTGAAGTTCAAAGCCAGAAACAAAATGACGTGCCACTGCCCCAGGGCCTTTTTATGGTAAATTGGTGCCATCTTTGGAAACTATTGAGAAGGGTGCGTGGCAGAGCCAGCTGGGCTTGTTAATGTTGGGCTAATCCACCCACTCTTCTCCTGGCCGATTGCACAGTTCCTGACTAGCAATGTGAAGATCTTGGCAAAGGCTCACACAGCTTTATTTTCCACCATGGAGAAGCTTTAGCAACTGTTTTTCGAGCCTGGTAGAGTGGGGTTGTGCTTCCTGGCTTTTGTTTTGGTGACTATCTACCCATCTGATAAAAAACAGTTAAAGGCAGCTAACCCAGTCCCTCCTTTCTCCTGATATCCTTACTTCTATTTGTTTTATAAATGCAGCACTGCAGCAGGGAAAACTCTAATTCCTTACCTTTCTGGAGTTTGTAATCATCAGAGCTGCAGGACCAACTTAGCAGCAGGTAACAGAGATGGCCCCTTCTGACTCGTATGTCCTCTTTCTTTCTCACTCTTGAATACCTCAGAAATAGTTCTCGTTCTTAGAGCTCTGTCAAGCTGCAGTCTGATATTAGCTACAGAAATACTGACACTAAACTTGGTTGTAATCAAAAGAGCAAACCGAGACTTGCAGGGGTTTGGTGCCTCCCTGCCTATTTAACAAAGCCAGCCTGCAGGACAGGGCGGAGATGGCCAGCAGGGTATTTTCTCACCCTCTCTGTCTGGTTTTGCTGCAGATTTGCTCCATTTGCAGACAGTACTGCATGGGAATCAGCACAGTCCTATGGATAAGCACTGATGTTTCTTTCTTGGGTTTTTTTTCCCCTTTTTCCCCTGAACTAGTTGGACTCTTAAGTCCTTTGTTCCCATTTTCATACGAACTCAGGACAAGGGTTCTGCAGCCTCATGAGGGCCTGTTGGACTTTAAGTGCTAGTAGCAGCAGTTTATTTAATTGTGCACTCTGTTTCTGTAGCCTGGGAGCTGATGCTATGGGAATCAAGACCTCACTGGTGCTGTGCACTACCAGATAGTGTGGTAACGCACATCCAGCTGGGATGCACCATACTGACTTACATTTTGGCTAGCAGGAACGCATGATTTAGAGCCTGTGTTGTGATTTCGTAGTGACTTTGGTGGGTTGTGAAGTTGCAATCAAAATTTTGATTTATTTATCCTGTACCAAATGCCATATTGGGACACCAGCCCTTGTGGCACACAGCTGTGGGGTTGCCAGTCCCATAGGAGAGTCCCTCAGACTGGCCCTGCTGTATTGCTGCCAGAGGAGTACACTGTGTTTGCAGGAGCGTGTCAGAGCCGGGGTTGCATAAGCGTTACTATGGGTGTACCAGGGTGCAGCTACACCTGTGGCACTGCAGATGCAGCCAGAGGACAACCTTGGGTCTGGGCAGGAGCTGTGAGAGCATGTGGCTTCTGACAGCTACAGCCCATAGGACAGAGTGTGCTGACCACAGCAAATGTGCCCTGTGTGGTCTGCAAGCAAGGACAAGGGATGGGGGACTCTGCTGCATTAAACTAGCATGTTCCATACCTGTAGCCATTGTCCCAGAAATGATCTGCTTTACTCTGTTGTTGCTGCTTTTGGGTCACTGGGCATGTGCCATGGCTGTTGCAGAGGAGCTACCTCCCAGGTTATTCCCTCCCCTCCTGCTGATTTTGCTCCAGAGTGTCAGCACCTGGTTTATAAAGGTTTGGCAGGTTTTATGGCCCCTGAAAGATTTAAAATTCACTCATGTTCTTATCCTTGAGAGAACTGCGAGGATCAGAAAATGGTCGCTATTTTCTTACGAAGAGGAGAATGGGTGATGCACTGGAGACTGGGGTTTCCTTTTTCCGTGAAGCTTAGGCTTTCCACTGCAGTTTCTGCCCACTCTGTCCTGACTGTTCTTCACACCAGTAGAGAGAATGATCCTCCTGTTAGCTATTCACCATCCACTCTAACCTTAGTCCCGACAGAAGAAAACATAGGTGAGTCGCCAGAGGAATGTGAATCCAGTAAATTGCGACATTTGTATGTTTATCTGACCTTCAGTGTTTACAGATTTGGCTGGCAGTCTCATGAGATTGGGTTTGACCAAATTATTTGTCAATTGGACCTTAATGCTCCTCTTGTTTCTGGTCAGTCTGGCAATACCGTAAGAACAGCTTGTTCCAAGCAAGGTCCTAAATGAGCTTATGTGCTTAAACGGCATCATCGCATATTCTTAGTGCTGTCTCCTGGTCCTTTTTACTCCACCCTTTCAAGTTTTTTACCTCAATGCCATTGCTCAGAATAATAACCGTATTTTCCCAAATAAATGGTGTCATCCTGCTACTGTCTTCATTGGGAGGATACAGCTGGTTGTTTCCCTTTTGAAGACAGGGCCTGATCACTTTTCCAGGCTGTGCTAAGTGACCAAGAGGAAGAAAGGGAGAGGCTGTTATGTGCAGTGTGGCTAGGATTCAAGCAATACGGCATATAAAAGTCTAGTAAACTTTATTTCAGGTTTTAAAAGCAGCACTCAAGTGTTGCAGTTGTCATATTTAAAGTGTCATACAATTCTGGATGCTGTTGGAAGAGACTGTGGATTGCCTGCTTTTTCACGGTTTGCAAATGGTGTGTGACTGGAGCGTGCTGCAGAAGAGCCCTGTGCTGCAGCTCCAGGCATTTCAGAATGTGAGATGTTTGAGAACAGAGTATTTTTAGCCTTGCCTATTTTCTGATTTTGTTAAGACTATTCCTGATATTCCTATGCAGTCAGGACAGCTTCAGCAATTCCCAGCACCAGCAGGAGCCTACTCCTAACGTCCTACTATTATCAATAAGATGTTTTACCAAAGGCTTTAGTGAAACCAGGGTTGGGCCTTTAATTATTATCCAAGACCTATTCCCTGGTTCTGTGTCGTCGGCTGTGGCCAGTTTCACTGGGCCACGTAATGCAGATAGCTACAAAATATGGCCTTTCTAGGAATATGCAGAGTCAGCTGGCTGCTGCCATGAGCTGCCTGGACCCTTGGGACCCCTTTCTTGCTGCAGAGTATCTTCAGCTGCCTGGGCATCCTCTGCCCCCTCCAAGGCATCCTGGCTACTTTACACCCTCTTTCTGCAGAGGCCAAGATGGTTTTGTGGGCTTCTGCAGACTCATCATCAGTTAGCAGTTAGCATTAGCTTCTGAGCCAGCAAGTGTAGGTGGTAGATCTTAAGAGAAAACCATGTAGTTCCTGTGATTCCTGCTCATCAGCGTCTTGTGCAGTGAGTTACTGCTGAGTGTCCAGGTAGATGCTATTTCATTTTCTGCATGCATAGGTGAAGGGCAATGTTTCCTGCTACTGACAGCGATGGTAATCGTTTTTGGCCAGGACTCTCTCCCATGATATATAGATTGGTAGCCCTAAGGTTGGGTCTTGTTGACAGTCAGGAGTGACCATAATTATAAATAATAATAATATTTTCAAGAGGGCTTCAAGTATGTGCACTGCACCTCTCTGCAAACTGATTCCATAGTGCCTTGATTTCGTGTCAGCTTAACAAAATGCTGAATGTGCGTAGTTCCTTTTCATTTTATCTTAAAATAGGACATCTAAAAAAGGCACTCTGTAGGCCTTTCCCAGTCTCTCCTGGCTGTCAGCTTTCACTGAGCTTCCCCACACCTCCCACTGCATTTTTCTTCAGGGTAGGAAGAGATTCTGCAGTGTAAGTGGGATTATTCATGGGTCTGTAGCCTGGTGTGATTGTGGGACAGAGAAAAGCAGATATAAACTGCAGAAAATCTGAGAAAGGGAAGTGGGGTTTGTAGAACGGATTATGTGCCATGATGTCTCAGATAGTGAAGGGCTGATCCTCTGCTCTGTTAAAATGTAGCTTGGCTTTAGCCTCTCCACTGCCATTTCCAATGTCACCAGGGAAGCTGGCATTGTCTGTGCCACAGTGGCATTTTGTTCTGGCACAGTGCAAACCAGCCCAGGCTTGGTTTCAATCCTGTTCAAGTTTCTCCTGCAGAACTGCATGTCAGGGCTGATCTCTGTGGTGTCACCAGAGCCACTGGGATGCAGGGCAGCATATTGAGCACAGTGGCTGCAGTAGGACTGCCCATGGGGCGCTGCCTCCCAGCAGCACAGGAATATCCTTAGATAAAGCCATATCCCCTCCTACGTGGAGAACCTCACAGCAGACTCTCCAAGGATGACTTCCTATTTTAAAAGAATTTCTAAATAAACTCCAGCCACGTTTTTATAAGGGAGGATGGTATTTGCAGAAAAGGTCAAGGCTGTAACAGTTGGCATCCTCCAAGATAGTAATTCTCAGCCCCTGCAGCTTCCCATAATTTGTCCTGTCTTTAAACCCTCAAGTCCACATTTTACATTCCTGATCAAGAAAGACATGAGGTTTTGATTTCAAAATGAAATGCTCCACTGGGTGGGATGCCTTTCCATAAAGAAAATGTACAGAAACAGAACTTGTTAGTATTTCACTAATTATAGGGTCTTGTTTAGCTCCAACATAGTGCAAAGACTTGATAGTGCTGGGACTGTAGAAGCAGACCTAGATGTGACTTTCAGTCCACTCTCAGTGGAGCTTCTGTCTCTGAGGAGGTCCAGATGCACTCCCTGGCATCTCCCTTCATGATTGACGTTGGTTGGCCATGGGGCAGATGACCACGTGGCACTGGATAACACAGGCTGCCTGGTCTTGCATGAGGCTCGAGAGCTACTTCATTTGTCGTTGAGGAGACTTGCAGTGATTTCTGACTTGAGCAGGTGTGAGAGAAGCCTTTCCTGCGAGAGTCTGTGAGGAGAGCATGGAAACACGAACAGAGCTAGCAATGAAAACTGAGTGGGATTTGTGTTTCTTGTGAGGTGTCAGGAAATAGCTTTAAAAATGCACTGCTGAGAGGCTTCCCAGCAAGCTTTAACTAGTCTCTTACCTGGGACGATCACTGCAATGAATTCACCAGGCATGACGCAGCAGAGCTGCCTCTGCTCTCCTGGCATCTCCAGGAATGGGCTCAGTGAGGAGAGCAAAGGGCAGTACCTAGAAACCAGTGAAGACGAGCACCACAGCACTGGTAGCAAGTTTGACTCAGCCTGCTACGTGGGCTGACATATGGAAATTGCCATATACATTTGTAAATGTTTTGGTGTGCCTGAGCAAGCCAATATCTGGAATTAATTTTGTTCTTTTGTAAGGCTACACTGGGAGCCTGAGGGGCAATAAATCCAAATGAACCACATGTATGAATCTTGGTGGGATTTAGTCAGTTGGTGAGACCTGTGTATGGACATGCATTTGCAATCTGAATTGCCTTAGTTTGGTTTTCCTTTCCAGTGCCTGTACAGTGATGCAGATCAAACTGAACTAAGATCACTCCAGTCTCAAAGCAGACTTGTGTGCTAGTGTTTTAAGTTACACACTTCTCAGGGTTGCGCAATGCAGAATGCCTGCTCTGCAGGGGTTCTCTTTCTCTCTATGCTTCTGTACTTTTTTATGTCAGCACTCTGCTACTTACTGTGCTATTTTGTGTGATGTGGTGCTCTCAGGGAAGGGTCACCTCTCCATCATTAATGTCTGGCCATTTTCTGTAGCATAGTGCGATCTCATCACTGTGCATCAGGAGATTAAAAATAACTTTTCTAGCTGAAATTGGATGGGGTCTTGATCAACATGGTCTAGTGGGGATTGTTCCAGCTCATAGCAGGGGGTTGGAACTAGATGATCTTTAACGTCCTTTCCAACCCGAAGCATTCTATGAATCTATGAAATGACAAGCAGGATGGCAAAGGCTAAGATGCAGTTACCTCCACTGCACCACAGACATGCTGTGGACCAGCTCCTGCAAAAACCACAGTAGGATCTTTATTGCCAACAAGTGGTCCACCATCAGCACAGGCTGTTCCTTGGCCATGGTCTCACTGCAGCTTGGTCTGAGATCACATCCCACCAAACTGTCACATGTCTGCTAGTAGGATGTACTTTCCTGGTGGTTTTTGACAGCAGCCCGTGGCAGAATTATAAAGAGCTGTTGGACCTAAAGGCAAAGAAATGCTGCTGGTCCTAGATTTCTGCAAATCACATTTAGGTTTGTGAAGCCCATCTCATCCAAAGGCTTCAACGGGATTAGTTATTTTTAAATCCCACAGAAGGAGTGTTAAAAATGTGCTTTTTCATGCAAGCAGACTTAAAAAAACCCTGTGCTTTATGATCCAAAGTGCTTTCTCATAATTTCCCCATCCCCTTGCTGCCTACACCCCAACATCGCAGGCAAATGACTCTGGAGACAACACAAAAGTGCTCTTATTGCAGCATGCTTTTTGCAAATCCAAGGATTTTGTTTTTCTCTGCTTCAGTAATAATGTAAGATTTTGATATCTGATTATTGCTTGGTTGGTGATGGGAGCGATCAGAGAGAGAACTGCAGGTACTGTATGTATCTGCTTCGTCCCTGTACAGAGCCACTGACTGGTACTTACTCGTAGATTATTAATAGCCAAATGGACATTTCTGTTTTTAAGGCAAAATCTTGAAGGGATAACTCTTACTATTACGTGAACTGACTGGATCTTTTATATGTGCAGGACAAATCGTACCAGCTGTTTCATCTTTTAGAAAGCATTGCTGTCATACTTGTTAATGCGTCTGGCTGAAATCCAGTGCTTAGGGCTCTGACCAACAGTGCTGGGGGCTGCCCAACACCCTTTCTGTGGGCAGGTGCTGTGGTCAGCCAAGATCCCCTTCCCAGCCCTCCTGGGATGCTGAACATATAGGTGCACCTATAGCAACCTGGCTGAGCACAGCATGGTGTCACTGCCAACCTCCCAAGGGCATTTTTGTAGTCCAGGACCATCAACAGGGCAGCAAGAAGAAACCCATGAGCACTGGCCGTCCCCCTACTCCCCTCCTAACCTACATACAGACTCATTTAAAGCAGGTGAGGTGGCTCTGAAATGCTGTCGTGAACTCAGCCCATGGCTAAGGGGAAACCCCCCCCTCCTAAAACAAGCAGGAGCTTTTTCTGAGCCTGAGAAGGGCCTAAGTTTCTGTTCCCAGTGCTTTTCATCCTCTAGTTTGTTCCGTGTCTCCATTTCTGCCATCAAACCAAGCTGCCAGCTCCCAACTAAGCAGCCAGAAAGGTCTCCCTCCCCCAGGGGAATGACATGCTGATGATGAGGTCTCTGCCCCTGCACTGGCTCTTCTCAGTATGCAGGGAAGAAAGGCTGGCTCCATCCCACATCCACCCCAGCCAGGGCACCTCTGCCCCCTCAGCTGCTGGCCCAGCTTCAGAGGGTTTCTCTTATCCCTTATCTCAGCAGCTGATATTCCAGCTAAACAAAACCCAGCCAGACTTATTCAAAACATTTATTAGTGTTTAAGGAAAATAAGTGTGAAAGGTACAGAGCTTCATCTAAAGCCATATGCGTTTTCTTTTTTTACAAGCTTTATTTGGCTGCAAATTCTACATGAGATAAAACTAGTATGTTTTTCTCCCAGAGATTCGGAATTAAGGACAGTTTTTTCTTCTTTTTTTCCTTTTAGTTCAGCACTTTAAGTTAGGACAGCATTTTCCAGGGTTTACTGCTATCTTTTTCCAGTAGGCGTTTTGCTTTTCCCAGTTTTTTCATTCCAGAACAAAGGCTCATTCCAGATGCAAAGCATAAAGGAAACATTCATACCTTGGCTTCTAAGCTAAACCTCCTTCAAGAACAGCAGGTTCATAAGGAATGTTAATTAAAGCATCATACAGTATCTAAATGGACTTTTTCTTTTCCTTTTTCATAGAGAATTAAGGCTATGTAGATGTCACAATAAAATAATCTCAGGTAAAACGCTCCCAATTTGTTAGATATGAAAGAAGGTTTAACAATAAATAAATGATTTATGCTGTCAATAACATTATGGAACTGTATAAAACTATATTTACGCAGCTTTAAACATAAAAAACCCCATACTAGTGGCATGAATATATACAACACAGGTCATGACGTACGTTTAAATTATCATAGCCAGCAGTGTTCTTTTCTTAAATGGAGACACTATAATAAATAGAAATGTTAAATATTTACAATAATAGCATATGTGGAATCAGTAGATGAACACATAAAATCTTCACACACAGAGGAAAAAAAAAGTTATGCCTTATACAAAAATCCCCCCCCAATTTTCATTGACTAAACAAGAGGAATATACAATTTCCCCTACTGAACGAATGAACAGAAATAAAATTGTATGCATGCTGAGGTGATATGTTGACTGAGACATTCAAGGATGTAGATCTATATGTTTGGTTCCCATTGATGAATCAGACCTCTAATGAGAGAGGGATCTTACTTTAGCTCAATGCAGGAACATGATGTTGGTAACAAGTTGTTTCAGTTCTATGTTTTTCTCTGGTTTGTTTTTGGTTTTTTTTGTTTGTTTTCTGTTTGCTATAATGTTTGGATTGTCTTTTTGGTTTGAGCTTGTTCTTCATGGTGGTTATATGCCACCAATTGGGAGAGGACACTCATAGGAAAACCATGGAGGCGTGCTAGAGACCTTACGATACAACCAGCAGCCACTTAAGTTTCTGGAGCAGAGGAGTTGGCCATCAGAGGCAGGCTCAAACCAACCTTGGCAAGCTCTGAATGACAGCCTAGGTGCCCCATCCATCCATGGGACAGCTGTACACCACAACAGGGCAGCTGGCACTGCCAGCCGCAGTGCTCCTCAGTTCAGCACAGTCCTCACAGCTACCATCCCTGGCCTGATCCCACCTCCTCCCAATTTCATTTTTCACATGAACATTTTGTCACAGACTTAGCTTAAATCAGGCAGGATCAAGGTCACATGGTTAAACAAAGACTTGGTGATCACAGAGACATGCCTTTTCAACTTAACGGTCCTCTCTTGCTTCCTACGTGGTTCCTATTAAAAGCAATGCCTATAACTTCTGTGGGTGGATACATACATTAAACCCTGAATATAGCTATTAGGAGCTGTGTTCACTTCGCAGTATCTAGAATCCAAGTTGGAAATTGTAGCCAAATTCCAACACCCTCTTCTGCTCATACAGCTCCTTCCCACCATGCGACAAGAAGCACGTTAGTTCACTGGGTACGTTCTGTATCTACTGAACTGCCTTCCTGCCCCCACAGCTTTCCTCCCAAACTTTGTAAATGAGAAGGCTCGAGGCTCTGGTGTGATTCCCACTTTCTAAGAAAGCTCTCTTTTTCTCTAGAGGAAGCTGAAGAGCTCACTCCTCTGTCCCCAAGCGGATGCTGTAACCTCCGCTTCCAGTACAATATGTGGGGATATAGGATTGCAGATCTGCAACCTGAGAATTACAATTGCATAGGGGGTAGGAGAGACATGTTCAAACACCGCATTCACACTGAAAACTGCTTAGAGACAGTAAGCTCTTGACACTCTTCATCTTTAGTAACTCACTCTGCAGAGACTGGTGGTTATTATCTGCATGACAATTAAGAAAACATAAGTCACCCCCCTCTCCTTATCTTTGGCATTTGGATAAACCACAGCTGATAGGCAGGTTAGAGTGGGGCTTCACATCCCAGCAAATTGCACCATGCTAAGGAGACATAGATTTCTCATGGGCCTTCAACACAGCTCTACAGAACAAAGTATGCGGAATCTCTCACTGTCTGAGCCTATGCCCATCCTTTAACCTTGGGCTATCCATAGGGGTGGAGGCCCTGCATCACGGAGTGGGCAGGTGTAAGAATAGGTACAGGGTTCCTAGAGGCCCAGGAGCATACTCTTGGGGGTCCTCCATCCTGTGCAAGTCTTAACAGTCACATAGCCTTGTCTGAAAGCTGAGCACTCACCTTTGATATGCTAAAGTGACTGGATTAGCAAGTGTCAAGTTGTGCAGTGGTTAAAAAACAAACAGGGGGCACTTGAACTATGCAGCATCACCCCATGGGAACAATGGCTCAGAAGTTAGTTAAGAGAAAGCAGTGGAGCTCCAGACCACACAGTTCCTGTGTGAGAGATGGGGTAGCTGTTTAATTGAGTGTCACATAGAAAGCCTGAAGATCTTGTGTTTTCAGACACAGGCAGAAACCAAATCCCCCTGGAATTCAGCCATCTGCTCCAAAGCTGTGCTCTAAACCTTCGGAGGTGCTAAGCCATAAGAGGCCACATGCAATCTGGCACAGCCCTCTTGGAACCTTCTTCCCAGCCAAGGGGACCAAGAAAACAAGAAACAAACCCCAAAACAACCCAACAACCCCCAAACAAGATCCTAAATTTCAGCTGACATCTGTTTCATAAAAAAGGGAAAAAGAATTTAGAAACATTTTGCCACATTTGGTGGCTGCTCAAGTGTCGAGTTTGCTGGATCTATAACCCATTGCCACTGCTCTCCCTTTGCTACTATATACACTGTTGCTGAGGTCCATATATATCTTGCAATGCCCTGTGCTTCACCTCTGAATGGGAAATGCTTTGGAATGTCCATAGGCAGGAAGATGGGACTCAACAGAGGAGGTTTCCAGTGGAGGGGGAGGATGAAGGGAATGGGGAGTTGGTGCCTTTTTTCACCTCCGGATGTCAGAGAAGTCGGACAGTTCATCTGCCCGGTCCATGATTCCCTGGGCCCCTTTGGGACCATGGCCCCCAGCTTTCACCCGAGTATGGGTGTTCAAGTGACCCTTGGTACCTCTCTCTCCCTTAGATGCTCGCGAGCTCTCCTTGTGGTCAGAGTCGGAGTGGGCCACCATGTCCGCACGGCCAGCACTGGCTTTGCTGCCTTCATCTGGCTTCTTCTCTGGACTCAGGATGGTGTCACTGTGCACAGCCGAGGTGCAGAAGCTCAGGATGGAGCAGAGACTTCCCCAGTTCTGTTCGCACTGGGCCTGGACACTTCTCGTTATTGCCTTTTTCACCTCCTCGCCACAGGTGAGCAGGATATTCACTAGGTCAACGTATGGCCTGAAAGTAAAGAAAATGGGGAGAGGAGAGTCAAAACACATTTAAGGGTTATCTTGAAGGTGAATAAGCAAGTGTGATGGCCTCTGCCTCACGCCTCCCTCTGGCACAACCCTCCTGCTACCTACTGACCTAGCAGCCTTGCTCAGGGCTTCTGCACTAAGTTATTCTGCAATATATTTTAACTGGCCACACTGCTGTAAGAAATGCACACGACTGCATCCTGTCAAACAAAGCTTCTCTCAAGCGCTGGATCTGCCTTGACTGTTCCTGCATCAGATTCACTCCACGAGAATATTATTGTCCACCAGACGATATGAGGTTTACATGCTTGGCCAATGGAAGAACTGCTGTCTCAGATCTTCTACCACTGTCTTTCCATGCCTCTTCATCTTTATTAGTCAGGATACATGACAAAGGAAAGTTGCTTCTGTCCATAGCCATCAAATTCATCCAACAGCTTGTAATGAATGGCTGGTGCAAAGCATACACCCATCACTAGTCTAGAAGAGGGGGGCACTGGCTCAACACTGAAAAGAGCAACAGATACTCAACTAGGGGTTCTCTGTTTCTCTCGTGATCTCTAGCATACCCTGAAGCATCAAGTGCTGATCTCCATCACAAGCCACATCCAATCAGTACTCAGGATCTGACTGCACAGAGCTCAGACACGTGGAAATCCACTTAGTGTGGGAAGAAATGGTGCCTAAGTTTTTTCTTCATTTCCTTACTGAGTACAGCTTTCAGTAGGTACCTTTTCCCAGACAAACAAGGACTCCAAACAAGCCATGACAAAACACTGCTGCTTCTTCCCACCTGTCCCACTGTGCCCTCAGAGAACAAGGTAGACTGAGCACAGGCAGTTCAGCTTCCCCAGCCCCAGGTCACCAAGTGTAGTGATTTTAAAACAATTGCAGTCACAATTTTTGTGGGTCAATATTAATGTTGTCTATTGACACAACTGCCAGCAGGCCCAGAGGGATGTGCTTAAAAAATCTTCTATGGTAGGGAGCATCCACCAGACAAGTGGAGAACAGTATGGAGGCAGGAATCATGGTTGGATGGGGTGGTGGGGGTGTACCTTCTGGGCACAGTATCCACCAGCTTTGGTGGCTGTAGACAAGTCTAAAATGTCTTCCCATGAACTAAGTCAGAAGAAACGAGAAAAACCAACAGATTATGATCAGTGTCTGACACTACCCTGATTTTACTTTGCCCAACTGCTTACACTCATTTTTGAATTACTAATCTTGGAGAGCCACCTATTCCCCTATCTCAAAGTATTTCCCATGTTTGGATTGTTTCTGCCCATTTAAAATAAATAAAATTACTTGGAATGCAGCAGCAACCAATCTGCCAGGGCCTGTCACCACTTCCACCACAGCAAATCAGCCTGACCCCCACCCCACCGCAGCTGACTTGGGAGGAGACTTCACTGCCCTGGTCGAGTTTCTTGGCAGGAGAAAACAGAACAGTCAGAGAAGAAGCCTGTGACCTGCCACTCGCTTCTCCATAAAACAGAAAATCAGTAAAGAGAGAGAGCTGAGCACTTTGCATACAAAGGGATCCAGCAGAAGGAACGGGGAAAATAATTTTAAACAAATTAGTTGTTCGAGCTGGGTATAACCTTTAAAAATCTATGTGAGAGAAAGATTGCTGGTATGACTAAAAAGTGTCTCAGCTGCCAAATATTTCAGGTATTCAAAGTCTGCCAGAGCCCTGCAGATTAATACTGGCCCATTCCTCCTTCACTGTTTTACTTTCTGCCTTTCAGCTGGCCTGAACATAGTACCTGAACTGAGCACAAGGCTGCAAGTCAGCAGACATGATTTTATTTCAAGTTCTGCCACACTTGCCTATTGATCTTGAACAAGTTCCTTGGTTCAGGAGCTTCAGAGATGGCCTCTAAATTTAGGGGAGAGGAGGAGGCTGGCTGGCTTCTATTTGGGGAGTCCCGCATAGGATAGCTAAGCTCTGACTCTGTGAGATGCTGTAGTGTAGGAAGCTCTAGATGAGATCTTGCAAATTATAGGTGCTCAGCTGAATTACCCTCTCTTCTCAAACTGAGAACCCCCCCAGAAACAAGCTGTCATTGAGCATTCTTGCTTTAGCCTGCTGTAAAATAAGGATAACTTAAGACCTTTTTGGGCAGGCTTTTGGCTGTTATAGTTCTCATCAGGTGATGGGGAGGGACATGAACAGTTATTTAGTGCCAAGTACACAATGTATAGCCTAACACAGCCTGATCAGAGCCCATGGAGAAGTGATGCAGAGCAGGACAGAGCCCCACTCCTGCTCTCTCCCAGGTATCACCCTGGACACAGCCAGCAGCCCTGGCAAGGCTGGGATCTGCCACTATCTATGCCTTTGCTCCTCGCCTCAGGAATGTCCACGGACATTGCTTTCACTGTGTTCAGCTCCTACAAAGCACCACAGATGATTCTGCATTAAAGAGTAGACTGGCAGCAAAGAACCCCTCGGCAAGTACAGGCAGCTGAGTAATGTGGATGACAGTTTTCAACAGCAAGTAAGGGAATGGGAGCACAGATCTTTTGGATACCAATGCAAATGCAAAGCTGAAAGAAATGATCCTGTAAAAAACTATCAGTCATGACTGCTGGGATTTGGAGTTTCTCTGCTAACATCCGCTAGAGATAAAAAGGCATAGGGACATGGTAGGAAGATGCTCTAAGGTTATGCCTGTTGCCAGGCTGTGGCTCAGCCTTCTTGATAGGGACATGTTCACCTGCAAGAAAAACAGGCTCTGGTTTTTGCATTTGTGTACAAAGAGCTGGTGCAAATAGCTTTTGCCTGGTTTGTTCCTGTCACGTAGCTCTGACCAATTCCAAGTATGATCTCTGCCTGCTGTTCCTCAGAGGGTAGTTCTGTTCCCAGACAGAGGGACAAACTCCTCAAAATCTGATTTGCACCTTCATTTTGTCCACTTCCATGTTTTCTTAAAAACCATCTGAGATTAATAAAGAATATGATGAATGGGACATTACCTGGGGGACTTGCAACTGTTTCAGGGACACTTCAGATGTCTTGTGGATAATTACATATTTGAAGTACGTATTTAAAGAAGAAATTACCATCTTGCTGACAACTTCACATAGACCTTCTTCCACCTTCTCCTCCAGCTGTCATATTTAACAGAATACTGCGTTCAGGATTGGTGCCTCTGAGCTCAGAAAGCACTGAGACATTGTGCGATGCCTCTGAAAATGTCACATACTTATGACACTGTGGTTGCCAGAGGACCAAAGAGACCGACAGATACAGCTTTGATCCATTTCACCTCCATCTGGCACTTTGTAAAGAAAAAACAAACTAGTCTTCAAGGGCCCTCTGAAGAAAGCATTACCTTGGTCTCACACACGGGAAAACAAGAAGTGCTTAAGGCCAGAAGGAGGTAAGACAGTTCTTGGGCAGATGCACAGCCCATTGGCACCATCGTGCTCCTGGAAGGAGCTCCCACACCCCTGACTGCACTAGCACAGAGGCACTTACTCATGCTGCAGCAGGTCTTTGAAGTGAATCATCTCCACAATGACCTGGACGTTCTCCTTGGCAGCAGAGCAGAGGTCATGCTTCAGGTAGCACTCCCGCTGTAACTGGAACACCATCTCTTTAATGGCAGGGCACTTACGGCTGATGCAGCTGAATTTATGCCTCAAGGCATGAGCCTTACACTTCAGAGCGTCTTTAATGAAGGATTTTCCCTGAGAAGAAAAGAAATGGAGTAGGTCTGTATTTTTGTCCATTAAGCACAGCAGCTGATTTATGCTCAACTAGCTGCTCCTCTGTAGGACAACGTCAAGGGTTATTAGATTGCTAAGGGTATCACTTCATGGCCTTTCCCCCTCTTTTTGTTTCTCTGCCCTTAAAATCCACAAGTTACCCAGCTTTGCTATCCCAGTGGAACCAAACATACAGGGGCTTCTTCACTGGTATTCTGAGTTTTCCTCTGCCTTGTCAGCCAGTTGCCCAACAAGGGAAAGGGCAAAAGGAAGCACCTTGAAATTTAATTAATGCTCAAGTTACTCGCTTTGTTCACTTCTGGGATGGCAACACCAGCAGCTCCACACAAAGGAGAGGGCATCCTGCACTGGCTGAGGTCCTCAGGACCACAAGCAGATACCCGTTCAGTGGCTGCAAATCTATTTTTAAAAGAAATTTAAAATCAATTTGCAAACCCACAGATAAGCACATGCTATCTGTATTCACCTGCTCCACTGCCCAGCTGTCAGTATTTTCTCTACAACCATGTCCTCAGAGAGGGACTCAAATCAGCACTAGCAGTAATCCTACAGTGCCTTGATGCCTGCTGGCTGCAAAGGACTATGAGATTAAAAACAAATAAAAAAATTCACACTGAGAAACTAAAAAAAGTGTCAGGAAAGCAGCAGAATCTCTTGAACCACTGTTTGTGTTGCTTTCATTCAATTGCTTACTGGGCATCAAAACAATCCCTTCTCTTTGCTCTCAAGTATCTCTCATGTATCATCACTGCTATAAACAGGGCAGGTGTTGCATGTCAGCAGCTATGCTCAGACTCCCTTTGCTTTGCAAGAGCAATAGGTGTGTAGAACCCTCTTGCACTCTCCTCAACTCCTTTTTAGCATCTTCAGACTACATTTATACAGATGTTTCCCTAAACACTAAATTCTTGGTACTTTTTAGCCAGGAGCACCCAGCACAGCTCCACTGACAGCAAGATTTACCCAGACCTGCAAGCTGACATTGTCCCCATACTGTTTCAAGTCAGCAATGTTTCTTGGTAATCAAAGAACTGCTTCAGTCATCATCACTGCACTGAAGGCATTTACTTGCCCTTCCCTTTGGTAACAAACACAGCACAGTGGGCAAATAATGATAAACAAGGAAGTTCTTATATAAACATAACCTGATATTAATTCTTTGGGTTCAGTGAGGAAAGCAGAATGCAAAGAACAGTAGATGGTCAGTGTTAGTCTTGTCATTTAATGCAGCCCCAAATAACTAGATAACACAGAGACGAACCATTGAATCTCATGTCACAGCAGAGGCTAAAGTCACTTCCACATTAAATAAAGCTCCAGCGGTTTAATACTTCTGCACTGCAGTGGAGACAGCCGGGATGTGAAAGAGGCTGCATTTGCTTAGCAGCATCTGGGAAACGTGGGGAACAGGCACCAACACAGCCTTTCAAAGCACATTTCCCTCACCTCCCAACAGGACTTCCTTAGTCAGCTTCGGACACTGACTGAATTTTGTGCAAAAATAAATTGAGCATTTTCTGGGAACCACTTGAAAATTAAGTCGAAGGTTCTCAATTACCCACTGAAAACACAATTCCCACTTCAATAGTTACCCAGAGCCTTTGTATATCATGCTTGAGAATTTGAAACGAAAACTTTAGCACTTCAAAAGTGTTTCCCTCTGGGTATTCCTACCATCCTTCATGGAACAGGCTGAATCCTGAAGGCAGCTGTACATTACAGCACTCTTTTAACGGTGCTGGGTAGCTAGTGCTTTTAGTCAAGTTACACAGCAAACTGCATGGCCAAGCCAAATGCTGCTGCCTGTTGTAATGCTCTCCTCCCTGATCACTGAAATAGGACAGCAGGTTTACTTGACATAGTAACAGGATGCATAAATGGTCTGAGAAGAAAACGAAGGTGACAAAGTCAATACCACATACCACTCAAGTAAGGTATTTTAACTTCACTGCTTGGACCAAAGACTTACTTGAACACTGCAGCTTTAGGAAGTTGCCCATGCTAGTTGTGTGCAAGTCTTAAGAGCCAATTTGAGTAACTGCACATTGGGAAATATTTTGATACGTCTAAGTGAACTGGATGCCCAACCTGCATTTCAGAATCTGCTCTGAACAAGCACTATGCAGAGGCTTAAACTGTTCACTGTTTCTGAAAACCATTTTCAGCTACATTAGTGTTCTGACTCAGTTATCACGGGTAGGGGAGGACAAAGCAATCACAGGTAGTAGCTGGAAACAGCTTGCCTGCTAGGGTAGACTGCACACCACTACTCTATTACTGTTCTGGGATCTTGATTCTAGGCCCTTCAACAGTGAAATTCTTATTGAAACTCGTCATGCACAGAAGTACATTTGCTTCATAGCAGTCACTTTTTCCCAAATACGTGTTAACAGACTAAAATACATGCAGCACGTACACTGGAGGCAAGCAGATACACACACAGGATATGTCATCGTGTTACCTGGGCATCAAATTTTCCAGCGTTGTGCAAGAATGTCATGCAGATCTCGTGTAAGCCTCGGATCTCGCAGGAATTGTTTTCAAAGCATTCAAACACTCCACATCCCACATCCCCAGCGTTAACCAGGCAGTGCTGGATTTCAGCTAAAACGAGTATTGATTACAGTTAATTTGAAGAACAGTTTGTAGAAGCTGGTGGTGGGGAGGGTGGAGAAGGGAGTTATTTTGCTAACATCATCACTTTGAATGAAAAAACACATGTGACAACAGTTATTGTATCCACAGCATGCCTACTGTCTGCAGAAATTAGGCCAAAACTTGGGTGTATTATGTTATGAAAGTGATATCCAATCCAGAAAATGCCAAATCCGCAATGCTTACGTCAAGCTATTTCACTTGAGAACCGTCTAAAGTTTTTGCATTCCTCAGGAGCGAACGATGACCGTGATTTTTGACTTGCACAAAGCTCCCTCCCTAACAAATTCAAATACCAAAATGAGAGAGTCAGAACACAGACAGCTAAAATTTCTCATTTCTGGTACTTTGTGCAAGTTTCTGATGATTTAGCATAATGGTTTTTTACAGATCAAGAGGTTCCCCTGTCATGACCTCTATGAAGTTAACAGGAACACTCAAAATGATAAAGTCCTTTGCATTGCGTGGTGCATAAAGCTGTGATTACATCCTTACCTGTGCAGAAATCAATTGAAAATATATCTATTAATATATGTAGCACATTAATTAGACCTACTGGAGCTGGCTGTTACACACGCTTTATTCTGCCCTTTCAGGTATTATGTAATACTGTAAAAGTGCTGTCTTACAAAAAAAACCCTCAAAAATCTAGTTCTTAACAAGCTTCTGGTCCATTTACAGAAAAAATGGATGTAAAAGTACTGCCAGAGGGAAGGTGGCTGCTGAAAAAGACTGGGGACAAAGTTAAACAGGAGCAGCTTTTAGACTAGAACTGAGGATGCTCAGAATTCCTCTACTCTGTGCCCTAGCGGTACCTTTAATTAAAGCTCGCCCTTGGGAGCCAGCCTAATCCCCCTCCGAACCGCAGCGTGTTTCAGACATCCCCAGCCTCCCCCAGCGCCATGCGGTCCATTTGCAAGTCTTTACAGCAACTTTCGGTCTAATTTCAACCCGCTGCAAGGCAGAGCGAGCAGCCGCGGATGGAAACGTGGAGTCTGACGGAGTTCGCACGAATCAGCCCCCCCCGGCTCAAACCAAATCACCGCCGCGGGCGTTTTTCTTCTCCTTTCCCATTCTACCTGCCCGAAGTGCATCTGGGGGGTGGGCTCCTGGGATTATCTCAACCACTCGGGAAAAGCTGCGCAAACACACCCGCTCTAGGGGGGTGGGGGGTGGAAAAATGGAGCTCTTTGTGGAGCGCGGAGCTGGGCTTTTTTGGGGCCGAGAGCTCAGCTGTAGTGCTTGTGTTGGCATCCGGATGCAAACCCTTTGCCGGATCACATGTCCTGGCTCCAGCGTGCTGAGAACTGCACAGTGCCGTGATTCACATGTGGCAGTCCCTAATGGGCATTCGTGCATTCCTGCTCGTGTGTGTTTAAACACGTCTCGCAGCACGGAGAGTGTTAAAAAAAACAAAAAAAAAGGAAAAAGAAGAAGGGGGGGGGGCAAGGCGGGGGAAGGGAAGCGTCTGGATCCCGCGCTCGCTCTCTCTGCACGGCTGGGAAAAGATCCAGCGGCGTGCACGCCTCAGCTCCCTCTTTCTAGGCAGATAATACCCGAGGGAGGGCGCAGAGAGGGCGGGAGGGGAGGAGAGAAACCCCCGGTCCGTTGCATCATTGCACAGCTCCCTGTGGAAGAGGCAAAGTACCGGGCGCTTCCAGCCACTTCCCTGCCCTCTTGTGTCCCCCAACTCCTCCCGGTTTCAAACAATGCGTCGAAAAACTTTATTCTGCCCAGCCCAGCCCCTCCGTCGGGCTGCTCCCAGCCCCGCTCCGAGACGGCACCGACCTGGTGCTGCTTGGCCCGGGGAGCTGCCGGGGCTTTGCGAGGGCAACACGTGCTCGGCAAAGCCGGGCTTTAGAGGCAGTTAGGAGCGAGCCCTCATTTCCGCTGATGATTTACGAGTGACAGTCGCGCACCAAGATGAAACGTTTGCCAGGGTTCACCGCGGCTCTAGAAGCGGCAAGGAGACATCCCACACCTTTGCGCTCCCAGCCCGCCCCTCGCCGTACCTGTGTTCTGCAGGGACAAGCGCCCCTTCTGCTGCGGGGTCCTGTCCTGCAGCCCCTCGGGTGGGTGCGTGGCCTCAGTGCCCGCCGATGCCCCGGCGAGCAGCAGCAGCAGGGCCAGTGCCACGGCCAACAGTTCGCCGCGGAGCTCCGCGCACATGGTCGCACCTTTCCCCCGCTGCCGCCGCCGTGTCCTCCCTCGCGGGGTGCCGCACCCGAGCCCGGCGCGCTCCTC
>VZRI01003311.1:941763-1040297 GCA_013397515.1 Upupa epops
ACGCTGCCTTGCTTGACCGAGCCCCCTTGTCCTCCTGCACTGTGGGGAGAGCATCACCCTTGTAAGCCCCCTGGAGCAACTCTACAGTCAGCTCTAGCTGTTCCCTTTGTCCGGTAGCTGGATCTGGAGGGTTGGGGGGTAGGGAAATCTCTAGCAGGTGATGAGAAGTGCCGCGCTTGCTGGGGAGGGGGCGTGCGCGTCCCCCCTTACCCTGCTGTAATGCACATCAGATGTNAAGGCACTTGAGGCAATGCGCTGACACCTCCCTGAGCCGGGGTCTCCTCAGCGGGACGTGCCACCGCGCCGCAGGACCATGGCTCCAGGACTACGCACTGGCAGGCACGTCCTGACACCCCCCTCGCACCCCCCGCCACATCCCTGTCGGCCCGCTCGCCCGCACCTTCCCTGGTTTTGTCCAGGGCCGTGAGGTTTGTCTGCTGGGAATGAGCCGTGCGAAGTCGCTTTATCCTTCGCTTAGGATTTGCCTTCAAAACGTATTTTTGAAGAATGATATTCTTCACGGTGGTACCAACTCGCGAGGAAATTCCCTTGTATCAATAGGCTGCTGCCCCGGGAAATGCAGCTCACAGCTTTCCCCAGGGCATTCGCTGTGCCAGGGCACGTGTCTGCAGAGCCCCCCGTGCCCCTGGGGTGGGCTCTGCCCTTTCCGACAGCAGGGTTATTAAAGGAATCGCTTTTTCTTCTTCATTTTTACCTCACCCCGAGTGCCTGGTGGCCCTTCTTTTGTCCTCGTTCTCTTACTATTTATACTGCTGAAGAGTTTTACTATTTAATTGCCTTTCCTAGGTCTGACTATCTTCGCTTTGACAATTCCATCTCCAGTGTTCAAAGACTAGGGACAGAATAAACTCAGAGGCAGCGCAGAGGGAATATGCACAGGAGAATTTAGGGACATCAGTTTTCCTCTGCCCAAGGAGGTTAACAGCCAGGGTACTCTTCCTAACCAGCAAGTTTGTATATTTTATTTTTTCCTCTTGTGCCTCACAAATTGTGCTTTCTCCTCTTGCCTTTTCTCTGCTGTTTTTCCCCTCCTGCAGCTATTCCTCATCAATCTTTCTGCCTCTTTTTTTAGAGTTGCAATTTTCGGATGGGTTTTGCTCTCTTGACATAAAGAAATTCCACACGTCCTCCATGCACCAGAGCCCAGGTTCCTCCCTCTGCTTGACTTCTCTAGTCAGGTCTCATCATTTCTCAGCAGCGTGTCCTTTGCACCAATCATCCTTCCCCTTCAGCCCGTATTATATTAATTGCTCCATCCAAGGTTATTTTCACATCTTTTCCTTAACCAAACCCTGAGTCTAAAATAGCACCCCCTCGTGTCACTATTCTGCCGGCTGTCAGCACATTGAGCATTTCCCATCTTCTGCTCAGCAGATACTGCTGTACAGCGAGTGGTACTCTGAGCTGTAGGATTTCCTCCTCTCTTTCTCTGTCGAGGTCACTTGTCAGGGTGCTCCTGGGATTAGTGGCCCCACTGAGCCTTTCCTTAGCAAGGCGAGAAGCTGCGTCTGCATTTTAAAGGTGAGCCCTATCAGGAAAGCTGCGCGTGATGCACAAGTCATGCTCTAGCAAATTTGGCACCTTGTGGAGCGTGGTGTAACTCGCTCCCTGGCAGCACAATCGACTGCCGGTTTGAGTGCCAGGTAATTTTATAGAGTTACCAACTCCAGTGATTTAGAGGCTGGTTTCCAGGAGACTTGGATGCCTGGATCTTGAGGCATGGAGCCTGCAGCTCTGCTCCAGTGGCAGAGAGCTTGCATGAACATGGGGCCCTGGCTGCAGCGTGGTGCCCAGTTATGAAGTGCATGGTGACATATTTGAGATGTAACACTTTGGAGAGGGTCACAACTACTCCCAGAAATTTTGAACTGTTGTCTTTTAGGAATAAACTTATTAATTCCCTTTAGGTAACATACATAGGTTTTACTTTAAAAAGAGCTTCACAATTTGATTAAAATTATAATTGATTGAGCAGTGGTATGAGCATCTTTCAACTACCTTTAAATGGGAATTGTTTAATTGTTTGGGGTTTTTAGGGAGATGAGCTACTTTCATGATTATTAAGAAGACTGTGTCTCTTCAAGGCCACTGCAGGCAGGTGAAGGCTGAGGAGTGCTGTGCAAGAGGCTCTGGTGCACAGGGAGACAGCGAGCACACCCAGTTATGAAGGATGGAGAGGCCAATGACTTCAAAAGGGAAGAGGACGCTGTGGAGAAGGTGTGCTAAGGCCTGGATTCTGGGTTTTTTATCTGTGACGAAACACATTTCACAGCAGAGTTAGAGTAAGCCATGCTGTACAGCCCCAGCAGCATGATGGGATTTCGTTAGACCTGAGAAAATGAGCAAGACCAGGGAATTTATTGTAGCCTCTTCTCCTAGTAATTTCCCCACCTCAGGGCTTAGTGCAAGGTGCTGACTTGCAAATGACACATCATTACGAAGCCAGCCCCAGAGCTGCAAAGCATTGCTGGGGAAGTGGTCGGGAGAGTGGAGGAAGCTGCCTCTTGGACGTGGTTCCTTCTGGTGTGGGACCTGCTTTGGGGACATGTTGATTTAATTCCCCCAAGTTTGTTCTCAGTTGGTGTGAATAAAGCTGCTGACAGTGACTGAAATGGGATTTGACACTGGAGAACCTGCTAGGCTCAGTAAATGTAGGTCTGTTGGGAAGCTTCAAAGGTTTGTGTTTTAAGCCACTTTCCCCCCATTGCCATTGATGTAGTGTTTTTGTAACTCTGGTAATTGTAGTTTTTATGATGAATGAGCAGAAGTTGACAATAAAGGCACAGAGAATGAAATGCAAGAGAAGTCAGAGCTAATGATATTAAAAACTATAGAAGATGTGAGCTACTGGAAAGATATATAAGTGTCAGGAATCTTTTAGTATTTAGAGCAGCAAGAAACCACTCTGCAATGTTTTTAAAGCAGGTATTTACTCAGGTAATTGGTTACTTTTCATGTGGAATGAGAAAACCTGGTGCAGCTACACTGCACCTGACATAAAAGAGAGGTGTGTAATTTGTGAGCACAACAGGGTGGAATGTGCACATTGTACCTGGGGAGGTATTTCAAGAAAGACAACTCCTTGAGACAAAAAGCCAAAACAACAGACATGCTAGGTCGCATGCCAGGATTATTTATTCCTTGGGTAATCAGCTGTTTAATGAGTGTCCAGAAACAATCCCTTCAGCCCAGGTAGGATAAGTTGCAAACTTCGTAAGCTTTGCGGCCCTAATAAAATGGATTACATGGCAGCTGGACGAAAAACACATGTTTCTGAGAACATTTTGGTTCAAATAAAAAAAAATGGCAATGTTGGTGCCAACAATTTACTGCAGAATATCCGTACCAGATGCTGTTAAACTATAATTCCAAGCAATTTGCCAGAATTATGCATTTACTTTATTCTTTAAGTCAAACTAAAGATATGCATGGTTTTTATTACTTGTGGATATAAACAGAAATGTGATGTGATTACAACTCATAGGGCACATAATGCTGAACAGTCATGATTTCTGTAACTACTGCACTAGCTAAAGAAAAATGGAAGCTGTGTGGGTGGTTACGTGTGAAAGGGTCGTCAAAATGTGCCTGTTCAGACTGAGACTTCAGACTGCAGTCTGCTTAGTCACCAGATAAGAGCATTGCCCAAAAGCATCTATTTCTCCCCTTTAGTCACAGTAGTACTTCCCCCCCTCCCCGAGAGAATAGGGAAGAGATCCACGAGGCATGCTGAGCTACATTCTTAAGGAAAATAATACACGGAATGGACTTTTGTTAGGAGATACTTGTAAGCAATCTCCAACTTGCCAGTTCTTATCCAGATGAGCTGCTTGCTATCTGATGGCTGAAAAGGCAGACACTGAAGTAAAAATTTCCATCTTGAAAGGATAAAGTGAGTTTTAGCAAGGGTTTTTATGACTTAAATGTCATTCAGGTTATAAAAGGTTCTAGCTGGCACTCCCACAAGCTGAAACAATCTTTGCCTGCTGTCAAGAGCCTCTCAGAAAACCTCACATAATTTCCTTGAGTGAAGTGGCTACCTCAGTCACCTGCAGCTTGATGCAGAGAAGTGGTGAACATCTTGTAACACCCATATTCCCAAATCAGCAGGGAGAAAAATACAGAAAAAAACTAGAGAAAAGAGTTTTGAGAAGAAGCTCAATTCACAGAATTGTTCAGCAAAATTACCAAACCCTAATCCCCTTGTGTGTTATAAAGAAAAGACGAATCTGCAAAAGATTTGCAGCAGAGTCTCTGGTTTCATCCAGACAAGGGCCTGCTGGGACACAGCAAGCTCCATCTCCCAGCTGAGGGTGGCATGGAAACTCACCACAGCTCTTCTGCACAAATCCTGTGCAGAACACGAGAAGAGCTAAGCGGATTCCCCATCACAAGACCAGTTAGTATATAAAACACCCTCTTTTACATAATTCAAGGTTAACACATGCATTGATATGGGCAGGATCTAAACTGAAAGAAGAAGTGAGTTTCACCTGTAGCTCAAAATTTTTCTGAACTCACCAAATCTGGAAGCAACAGCTGTAGGAGAGATGAGAATCCCCACTGTGATATTAATGCCAAAGCCCGATGCTAATGTTTGAATGAAGTGTTATGGCTGACACAGTTATTCGAAACTCCCAGTTTGTGGCTATTTGTGATGCAGTTATATCAGGCAGAAGTTAAAGGCCGGTGAGATGTGCTAGTCCCACAGTGTCTTTTACTTTTGCAGAGCCAGATTATGTGCATGTTCAGGGTCCTTTGTTCCTTCTGCATCTCACCACCTGAAGGAGCACAAGTTGAAAAATGGAGATGGTGACAATATTGCTTTTGCTCTGCAAGGAAGTGTCTTGGCATTCCTGTCCTTTCAGTTCATACTAACCCTGTGAATTTGGCTCCAGGCAAAAAGAAATATGTGACTGTTCATGATACCAGGACTATCAGAAACCCAGGTCAGGTAACGGGACTGTAACTCCATGGGGCTCGCCAAGGAGGAAACATGCCAGTGTAATTACAGTGGTAATTATAGCATTGTAGTCACCGCCCACAAAATACGACTGCAGAGTACAGCGATTCCAGAATCAGTCCAAACAATATAATGCTCTTAAATTGCCCTGCCTGCTGTTCCGGCTCTCTTGACCTCAGACTGAAAGTGAATCTGCCTCTCCTGTGAATGGCTGCTCAGATGCCAGGAAACACAAATCAAATGGGTGGTCTCCATGCCTCTCCTATGCTTTTTCTCCACTGAATCACTTCATCCAACAGCTGGTGATTAAATGAAGGGTCAGTTTTTGTTTTCATGTTGGCCCTGACAAATTCAGTACAATTCTGTAGAGCAGGTAAGAGCAACAAGACAGAAAAGCACCTCTGCACTCCCAGCTTGTTGGCTTTTCCTAACCACATGTCATTTAGCACATGTAGACAGTCTTCCTACTGCTTTGGAATTTCTTGCAGCAGACCAGAAAGAACTAACCCATTGGTCCAACTGTTCCCATGGCTGAAATGCAGTTGCTTTGTAGGACATCTTTCACTTCTGTGAGATCTAGGCAGATGCTCTGACACACAGCATAGCTTCTTCATTCTGTTGTCTTAGAAGTACTTGCACCTGTAACACACTTTATGGGTTTGTATCCTTCCTGTGGGATAATGAGAACAGAGAATTGAATTTTTTAATGAACTTTTCAGTGACTAGTTAATTGTCAAGTCCAGATAGCTGAGACTAGAAGGATTCTTGAAATCTTAATAGTTATGAGCATGACTTGCAGGTGATGTATAGAAAAACCAGAGCTCAGTGTAGCAAATGGAGTCATAGAGCTGTGGCCTTGCAGCTTTAGGCAGTTAGCAGTACTGAAGCAGGTACCTTTTAAAATACAACTTAATGTTCTGCTGCCGTTCTGGGGTCTCCTGATCCTACTGGGACCACTGGTATGCAGGAACTTGCCTGCCCTCCTCTTTCTGCAGGGCTGATGCTAACTTGTATTTTCAGATGAACTTTATTCATGCCTTTAATTATTAATCACTAAGTAACTTGGGAGTTTGCCACTACAATGTGTGTGCTGCCTGCATCACCCATATCTGTATTTATTCTGAGAATAATTTAAGGTGCTTTTATTACAATTAATTAAGATTAGGTTTTTCTTCCCATGGAAGCCTTTTATTTTGCAGTGCCGTGGTGGCGGAAGCTGTGTCCTGGTGTTTATACAGGGCGATGTGCTTGCTCTGGGGCCATGGTGCACAGTGTCCACAAGCAGGCACGCTGGCTTGCAGCAGGTTCTGACGCCAATGAAAACACATTCTTTAAAGAGATAGGTAATTGCTTAAGACTTTGTCTAATGTTATAGCAGGACCAATAAACTATTTGAAGCAGTTTAGCATTCATAATAATACATGGTTCAGAGCTGAATAAAAGGCTATAATTCTTTTGAGGGGTTCCACTGACATAATAAACCACGAGAGCTCAGCTAGTCAGCAGAAAGCAAAGATTGGATTATAGCTGGGCTCATCAGCATGGGGCTGTATGTGGTAGTTTCTCATGTCTGCAAAAGATTTTTTTCTTATTCTAAATTGCTTTAAATCTATTACCCAAAATGGAAGATTTGCTAGATGGTATTTTTTTTAGAAAAACCCTCAGAGATAATATTTGCTGTCTTCTCCATCCTAGTGTATTTTATTCTGGAAAAATATCAATGAATGGATTTCAGTTCTTGTACTCTTTCACCACCCCAACCATAAATAAGCTGTGGTGCTGCAGTATCACACAAACGTGTCTGTCTGGCAGGTTGGTGTACTGATGTCTTTTCGTAGTGTCACTCAGGGGACTCTTCTCCACCTGTGTAAGGGTTTTGCCCATCTACCAAGAGTAGACCCTATATTTATTTAAATGTGTTCTGTAGATGTGTTGTGTGGGTCCTTTCTTGGAGTTATTTCAGCTACACCCATTTTCATTGCCATTAGTGGCTTCCATGTGCCAAATATGCTGTGATTTTTGGTTTGTATCACATTGCATTTATAAGTAGTTAGGGATCATTTCAAAATAGAGATGTGTTTATACAAATATTTATGTATTTTTCTTTGATAGCCTCGGGAAACCAAGTCAATGACTGAGGAAATAAATAAGCATGGAAAAAATCACAAGGGTATTGTTTATGAGTAGATTATAGTCAGATGATAATAACAAGCACAATGAATAAATTGGAGAGCCAGAACTGACATGACAGATACTAGCTTTAATGCCATGTGCTGAACTTTCAGTACATCTTGTTTTAGGATTCGTATTTCTTGAAAATCCACAGGAATAAATTACCCTCTGGGTAAGCAGTTCAGATGGAACTGACTAGAAGGTGGATTGTGCAGAAGGAGACCACAGACTGGGTGTCCATGTTCTTCTGCTGTCTCCTGGCACTCCTCTCTGCCTTTTCAAATCTTCATGTTTAGTCAAGTTCCTATTCTAATAATTAATGGTACATGGGCTGAGGTGAATGCTGCCATTGCTTTTGTGCCTTCTTTCACCGGTGTCTTTGCTGGGTGCCCTGAGAGCATTCTCTGAAATTCATCTGTATGAATAATGTTCCTGGCAGGAAGGTTGTGGTTGGTTCTCTCCACTCTCCTCCAACACACAGGATGTTTCATACCAAGTGGAAAACAGGCTGCCTCTGACTTGGGTGTTAGCAGACCCCGCTCCAATGGTGCAGAGGACCAGCAGCTAGAGGACAACACAGTTCACGTCAGGGCGAGGCTGGTAACATGGCTCTCTGTCAAACTGTCTCACCCTTGGGCTGAGGAATATGATGGGGAATGGGTACAGAGGCCTGATCACCAACTGTCTAGTGGGCAGACTCTTTTTGGGAACTGGTGGGGCATAGACGTGAGACCAGTATAAATTGCACTGAGGCCAATCTCGCCTTGGATGGCACTGGGATTGGATTGCCAGAAGGTTTTTTAATAATAACAGTAACTGTCCTAGCTAATGACATAGTAATACTCATTTATATGATTTATGGGAATGCTGCATGCAGTGATTCCAGCATATACAAACAGGACTGAACTTCTTTTTAGCCTCCTGAATAGAGGCAAGCGTGGAATACACACAGGGGCTCAGTACTCATAGGAATATCCAGCATTGCCTGTGGTTGGAGGAGCTGTTTACATCCATCATTTCAACTGGCCCTATTAGGAGGTTTTGAAAGCAGCAAAGAAGTTTCACTGGTGTCCGAACTAGGAGGACAGGTAGCCTGCTGTCTACCTTGCTATCTACGTTATGTTTCCATGCTCATCTGCCCACTTGAGTAGCAGAGTCAGGCATGGAGATGTTGTTTATGTTTGGGCCTAGATTATCAGTGAATATAAAGCTTGTATTGTCTTGGCTGGGCTCATCGTTGTGGGCAGACTGTCTGACTACAGTGGATTCAGTCCTGAGATCATACCAGCAATTCTTCTTCCACAGCCAGTCTCCCATTATTGGCTTCTGGAACACACTGGGGTATTTTTCAAATTCTTTTCTGGATCTGTCTGAGAGGGTTATGGAGTTCCCTCAGCCTTTCTTTCAATGAAAACGTGTGGCAGTCTCAGTGTAGTAAGCAGGCCAAATCTTGGGGTTCGCATTTGCAAAAAATAGGCCATTCAATTCCTTAATTGCTGGGTGAGATTCATGAGGTACAGAAGCCACAGTGTTCCCCCTCCAGAGCACTCCTTACACTGTGCAGTGGAGATGTGTCTGTGTCTGTATGTGCTGTGTGTGCACATGTTCCTCGCCATGTGCCTGGAAAGCAGCAATTGGGGCAGATGTCTTCAGCTGGTTAAAGAGCAGTGAGAGTAGATTCAAGCTGGTCTTGTGACAGTGTTGCACAAGTGCAAGCTGGGGAACCTGAATTAGGATTTGTGGATCAACAGCATTAACAAAGGAGAGCCATACCCAGGAGGCTCAAGGCATCTAGGTTTGTGTATGTTGTCCATCCTGCAAAAAATGGGGGATGTAGAGCACACCTCTGGAAACTCCAGACTTACTCTTGGTCTTTACATCTTGCAGTTTAGCCCTGGAATACTGATTTTGCTTTCAAAATCTTCCTCAATTCTTCAGGCAACAGTCACTGCATATCAGGAGGTTCAAATGCAGATCAACAGCAGCTTGAAGGTATTTTGAGGGAGAGGCGATGGGTTGGTGATTTGAGATCAGCTTGGATCTTAGGAAGAAGTTCTTTACTGAGAGAGTAATTGGGCACTGGACAGGCTGCCCAGGGAGGTGGTGGAGTCACCATTCCTAGAGGTATTAAAAAATTAATACATAGAGCATTTGAAGCCATGGTCTAGGGGTTAGGGAGATGTTGGGATGAGGGCTGGATGTGATGACCCTGGAGATCCTTTCCAGCCATGATGGTTCTATGATTCTAAGATGTTTTCATTTCTCAAATCTTTGGCTAGATTGTGTATTCTCTGGTGTGTCTCTTGAACACTACTGTCTTTGAATGTTATTCAGTAGACTGGAGTATCACAGCTTTGCCTTGATATTTGAGTACTGGCTTAGCCTGATGGCACCGCATCTAACACCTCAAACTTATCTCGCTGGTGTTTTATCTTGGGTGTCAAAGACGTAGGGATAACAGTAGATTTGTTTGTACATGTCAATCAATAGTCAATGCATATGCATGAGTATCTTCTGGCATTTATTACTACTGAAACTGGGACTGCTGAGGGCAAATTAGGTAGCAGCATCTGGCTGTGCTCCAGAGCATGATTTTGTTTCACTTTCATTGCCATCTGACCAGTGTTTTGATGGCAGAGCTCCTGAGGCACACACTCTGTTTTAAGTGCAGTCTGATTTTGGATGAGGGCTGTGTCCTAACTTCATTTCTGGAGAAGGGACTGGTGTTTCATGAGAGCTGCTCTTCTCATGATGTCCTTTGTCTTCCTTCTGCTGTCACATTTGCCAGCCTTTAACTCACTGAGCTGTTTCAGAGCCAACCTCTTGTGACACCAGGTACACTGAACTCTGTCCCTGTGACGTGACTTTCCACCAGACACACCTGCTACTTGGTCGTGATATTCTGGAATGGAGTCCAACACAAATTGGCAGAATGTGGTCTTCATTCCAGCATGAAATGGTCCAGCAGTGCATATCTGATTCCAACCAGTTATTAGACATGGCATCAGCTTCTTGAGAATCCTCTGTGACATGAATGGGTTTCGTGAACAGGCTTCACCACAATTTTGCTCAGAATCTGCATCATAACAGTTAATCTCTGTCACCCTAAAGGAACAGTGAGGAAATGATGAGTTACCCTCAGAGTCAGCACTTGTTCTTATTCCCATTCATGGGAAATGTGTGAAAAGTGCTCAGGAGAAAGTTTGTTAGCACAGTTAACAGATAAATGTCTGTTAACTCCAAAACACTCCAAAACAGCACCTTATTTCATTAATTTACTCTTCACAGCAGTAAAACAAGAGGTAACTGAAGTGGAGGTCACTCAAGACCCCTCAGCACTAGAGACAGATAATACCATTAAAAGTCCACCCCCTTATATGGACGTTAACTTCATTAAGAGAATGATTTCTTCTGATGTAGCTGATTATAGTTTGTTTACTTTTTGCAGTTCCCATGTCCTTCAGCTGTGCACGGTTTCCATGGGTCAGAGTTATTTCCCATCAGCGGTGTGGCTTTCAAGCTGTTGGTGTCATACCTTCAACAGCAGTTGAGTGGCCAGCATTTTGCTGGGCCTTGGGAAGAGTTGCTGATGATGACTCTGTTGCTTCAGCAACATCTAGTTTTTCTCACTGTGGCTTCCCTACACTTGAGCAATCCTGCTGCTGCCAACCTTTGCCTCTGTACTGCCTAGAAATGTCATCTGGCCTCAAACCCACGTGGGAAACAAAAGGCCTCCTCCAAGCTGTGGGACACCTACCACAAGCTTGCACTTGGGCCTCCTCCAGTTTTTACCCAGTTCACTAATGATCCTTTTTGGAAGGACTTTATTCTACACAGATGAGAGGAATGGAAAGTACATACAGATGAGATTTAACAGCTGGTACTTTAACAAAACCCCCGTTTCTCCTTCCCTGGGGGAATCTGTCTAATTTAGGTTCATTCTGTACCTTCTTTTTCTTAAGCAAAGTGTTTAAGTTTTTTGTTTATGACCTGACTTTTCACAAAAGCTTTTTCAATGGAGCCCTTGTAAGAACAGGCACCTTTTCCCATTATGAGCTTTGTTTTCAGCTCAGTGCAAGCTGCTTCCCAAGTCCATCATCAGGCTGAAGTGCTCCATCAGGACCTACCAAACCAGTCTCCTCATTGTACGTTATGTGCCAGCTCCATCGTCTCCCTCTGTCTAGCATTTCAAAAGGCTTTCATTGTAGCTGTTTGCAAAACGAGAGTCTATGCAGGGACAGAGAACAAAATATTTTACTAATAGCTATTGCTAAAGCATTTTGGTAAAAGGACACAAAATCCTTCATGAATACTGCAGTGGTTCTCAGCAGCCCTCTGTTACGCACAGCCCCGCATCTGATGTGCTGTGTCAGACTTCAGTTCATCTGCAGCCTCCTGCACATCTTCACCAGTAGAATGAGGTTTTCCTAGTGAAAGCCTTTGCCAGTTGTGCTAATAACTTGCTTACCAAGATTTCACAATTCCAGCAGGCAGGACTTTACTCTTAGCCCCTGCTTAAAGTGCAGGCTGCAATCCTGAACTTGGCCCTTTCTGAGAAGTAATGTCTTTCCTGCAGACACACTGCTGTGAATGTTCATTCCCCACTTCCTCAGCTAAACTGGGCAGTCTTCCATGAATTTCAGATAAAAAAATCATGCTGATTGTGTTCTTTGCAGTGAAATAAAGAAAGTCCCTCACAACTCATTTCTACTAATTCATTTTTTGGTAGTGTTTTACATTTTGAGGACGTGGGTATTGGGTTGGGTGAAGTTGGATAACGGGTGCTGGTGTAATGTGGCTGATGTTGATGTGTCATCACTGGATAAGCAGCCATTTACCTGCTTATCATGTTTTTCAACCACCATCCCTTGAAGGCCCTGAGAATAGACAGCTGGAGACTTCCTTTACTTAGTCCTTGTACAGGCTGTAGTCACAGGGCAACTTCATCAAGTGCTGTTGAACTACTGCATTAGGCCAAAAGCAAGATCTTGGTGAGAAACAGGTGCAACCCAGCAAGCAGCTGCTGAGGTAAGAGTGCTGGAGGGAGGAAGCATATTCCTGCTTACTACACCTGCTACTGCGATGATCCCCTGAAGTTTGGCTGGTACAGAAGACAATGTGTCACAGCCTGCCTGGCAGAGGAGCTGACTCTGGTGCAGCATCGGCGAGTGCAGAACAGTAATGGGAAAAACAAACTAAGCAGCTGACCTGGTGCTCCACTGGCACAGCTTCTGCATCTACCAAGATCTTAGGAGGAATGATGGAGAGCAAGAAACCCCCTGCTGGGGTACTCATGTTGCAGCTTTGTCCCTACAGCAGGGACTGTGAAGATGTGCTAAAATATGAAGTAATGGATAGCACCAAATTTGGATGGGGCTGGGGAAGAGTAGGGAGGAAAGGAGAGGAGAGAGAGGCTTCATTCAGACCTCATTGACACCTATTATCTGTTCAGCTTCTGCCACTTCAGCCCTGGGCTAATATTTTTCCATATTGATAGGAAAATATACGGGCTTCTCTCTGCTATTGAAGCCCTAATTTCACAAAAAGGGAAAATGTTTTTGGATTTATAATCCTTTTTACGTCTGTGTGAGCATATTTCCAGGATCAGATTCTCTTTCCCCTCATTCATTTGGATCTTCAACTCAGTGGGAATCAGTGCCACACTGATTCACATGCAGTCTTTCTCTTTCACTTAGTTTTTAGCTTTCCATTTTAAGCCGACAGTCTTGGTGTTTGTGTGTACCATTTGCACAGGGATTTTGTTGTTTGAAGTGTGATTTGTCAGTCAAGATAGTGTTTATTGCTGTGTTGGTATTGTGACTATAAAGGAACACAATGTTTTCATCTGTAATGTTCCCTTCTTGAGCAGATCAATCCCAATGAACTCTTACTCAGCAAATGATGTGCATTTTACTGAACATTTGCTCAGAAAATACATGCCACGGTTAGATGTACTGGCATGTTCATTGACACGACAACACTTGAGTAACACACAGTCAGAGCTGTCCTGGGGCTGATTGTAAAACAAGGGTTTAGTGCTTCTTTATCAAAAAAAACCCCCAAAACACAGGGTAAACCATAAGGGTAAAAATCAAATCACATTTTAAAAAGTGCATTGAATTTAAGAAGAAAAGATAGAAATGTTTTAGATTTCCATTCTGTGAATTGTGACAGGGTACTTTGAGTGCCTATGCTAAAAACACAAACCTCAGTAATTCTCAGGCTCTTTAAAAGAAGCAGGATAAGGAGAGCCAGTTTTTCATGAGGCTTTGTCAAAGCCTGGAGTAGAGGCAGACACTGATGTCAGAAGAGAGCCTCTGTGATTGTCTTGTTTCCTGTGTGATTGACAATACATGTGACACCATCCCTGTGCCCAGTACAGCGCTGTTGGAGTTTTTCCATTGGCTTTGATGAGAATTGGCTCAAATCCTACATTTGTCCAATGTGTTAATGTGTTAACTGTGTCAAAAACTTTGTGACACCATTGCTTATTGTACAGCTGACGATCTATTGGATGATAACTGTATCTGAGTGGGACATATGACCACAGGAATTTCCCTCAATGTCTGTTGCATTGTTATTAAAGACAGAACTATCTTATGGCTCTGACAGTGCAATTTCATTATAACAACAGTAGATTTTCCAGGAAGCTAAGTTTTGGGTTGCCACTTAATCACCAAACCAATGAAGTGTTGCTAGACCGAACTGAGAACAGTTTGCCTTTGACTTGTGGTTATTATTTTTAAGCATCACATAATGCTTAAATAATTAAAATAATAATAAAACCCTCAAAACAAAATAATTGCTGCTATTATTTTTGATCAAGACCAAAATAATTGCTGGTTTGTGTCTCAGAGTAGCCCTGAGGAGAGGGACTTGGTGTGTGTGGACAAAAAGCTCAACATGAGCCAGCAGTGTGCACTTGGGGCCCAGAGAATAAACTGGATCCTGGGCTGCATTAGGAGGTGAGACCCCACCTGGAGTACTGGTCCAGTTCTGGAGCCCATATTACAAGAAGAGCTTGTAATAAAGGATGTGCTGTGGACGTGCTGGAGCGAGTCCAGAGGAGGGCCACAAGGATGATCAGAAGGCTGGAGCACCTCTCCTATGAGGCCAGACTGAAAGAGTTGGGGCTGTTCAGTCTGGAGAAGAGGAGGCTCCGAGGTGACCTTATTGTGGCCTTCCAGTATCTGAAGGGGGCTACAAAAAAGCAGGGGAGGGGCCTTTTAGGATCTCAGGTAGCAACAGGACTAGGGGGAATGGAGCAAAGCTGGAGATGGGTAGATTTAGACTTCATGTGAGGAGGAAGTTCTTCATTGTGAGAATGGTGAGAGCCTGGAATAGGCTGCCCAGGGAGGTGGTTGGGGCCCCATCCCTGGAGGTGTTTAAGGCCAGGTTGGATGAAGCTCTGGCCAGCCTGATCTAGGGTGGGTTGTCCCTGCCCATGGGTGATCCTGTGGTCCTTTTCAACCCTGACTGGTTCTATGACTTCTTCCCAGTGAGAGTGATGGGGCACTGGAGGGGGCTGCGTAGGGAGTTTGTGGAGTCTCCTTTTCTGGAGACATTTGAAGCCTGCCTAGACCTGGTCTGAGTGATCCCACTGTGGCAGGGGGATTGGACTGGATGATCCTTCCGGGTCTCTTCCAGTCAGTAATGTTCTGTTTTGTGACTTGGTCTAGGTGTCTTGCTGTGGCAGGGGGATTAGACTAGATGATCTTTCGAGATCCTTTCTGATCCCTAATGATTCTGATTCTATGATTCTATGAAAGGACTTCATAGAAGAAAGTCTGGGAGGAAGCTCTTCTTGTCCCCCCTGACATTCCTATCATAAAGTGGTTTGTTATTAAGAGTTATGTGTGTAGAATGAGCTCTTTATTTGCAGTTGTAGTATTTAGTGGGTCTTAAATGATGAATCTGTACAGCGCCTCAGGAGAGGTCTATCTTATCATTCTAGGATATTATTAGGACAATCAGTCCCCCTAAGTTCAAAATTAAGCAACACTTCACCCTTCAGGTTTGCTGATCAAGCCTGAGATCAGTGCAAGTCAAAGCATTTGCTGACAAGTTTTCACTGCTCACAGACTCTGTTCTGTAAAGGTAGAGCTTTAATGTTTTCAACAGCTACAGTCTCTTAATGCCCTTCTAGTGACTATGGCTGAACTCTGAGCTCCTTTCTTAAACTTGACTCTGCTTCTTAATCACACTGAGCTCCAGTTGATTTACATGGGAGTTCTGCTCAAGGAAGAGCATGAAACTTGGGTTTTGATGCAGTGTGTTCTGTGAGAGGACGTTCACCCATAACCTATATTGCCTTGACTCGGCAGTATTGTTTTATCTTGTATATCTGACATTCTCCCTTTGACTGCTTACGTAAGAAAATCGTTTGTACTGTCAACAGCTCTGTTTAACCTTTAATAATAAAATTAGTAACTAAAACCAAGAGGCCCAAGTCCTGAGGCCCATATTTGGGTAAAAATTCCATTGAAGCCAATGGTAGTTTTGCCAGGGACAGGTCTGGAAAAGCCCTGAATTTTGAACTCACAATTTACCCCAGCAAGCTTTTCCAGTAGCCTGTTTCTGCTCTACAAAGAACAACTAGGAACACAGTGGCAGGGAGAGGAAACGTTAGAGGAATCTTTCTGTACTTTCCATTTAATGACTTTATTGGACAAGACGTCTGATGATACCAGGTTTTTCTAATTCTCATTTTTATAAGCTATCTAATGCGTGGAAACGTCAGTTCTGGGCATATGTTCCTGTCCCTTGAGACTTGTTCAGACATTAGAGAAACATTTTCTAACTCAAAAGATAAACACTTCTGCTAGAGTTCAGGGACGGAAATTGTTTTCATCGCAGCAGGTGTTGCCTATTAGTTCTACTAGAACTAAAGCCCTAAGCTGGGCTTTAAGTGGGATGCATAATCAAGCTCTTACATCATTGTGAGATGTACCGTACTTGAACCTTTTGCTTGCTGAGACTGTATTTCCTCCAAGTAACATCCTGTTTTGCAATCCCCCAAATTCCCCATGTGCCATACAGCGTTAGGGATTTCATCACCTCCTGGGCACACAAGCTATGCTTTCTGCAGAAGACCCATAGGGAGGGAAAGACAGAGAGCCAGACAAGTCAGAGGTTTCCATATTTCCTGGTGGGACCATGTGATCTATGAAAGATAGCTTTATTTTTATTGCCCCCCTCCCTTCACTTCATGCTGTTTCCATTCTAGACCAGAGTTTGCCTAGCCGGCTGCTGGAGGCTGCTGATTGCATCATGTTGAGGAAGGGATCATACTGTCTTCAGTCCTGTTTGATTGTTTCAGGTCCCATCTTGCTCTAAACAGCCGTGGCTGCTTTATTTCTTTCACCTTGCAGTGGACAAAACAGGCAGGCCAGTAAAGGGCATCACTGTTTGTAGAGAAATCCCCAGTTTTCATCAAGGTTTACTGTTGAAGGCTGTGGGTTTATTTGCAAACTCCACCTTTGAGAACAAAATATACTTCTTAGTAGTAGTTTTTCACTTTGCATCTTTGCTCTACAACTTTACTTATTTCTTTTGGACCTAATTTGACTCCTGTAATTTCACTGGGAATTGTTAGTCTGGGTCTAGAAGGAGGTTTGCCAGACCTCAGAGGGTGCTGGCTGTCTCCAACAATGTTGAGCAGCAACACCTGCGTCCCCCCATCCCATCCTCTCTGTGCCCCATGGTCCTGGTTTGTGCTTAGGATCAGTCCCAGGTGTTGGGGGCTGTTGTGCTTCAGCCTTGTGGTTTGACTTGGACTTGCTTGGGATTCTGAACTGTGTGTGAACCCGACTGGCTACTGGACTTACTCATCATTTGCCCAGATAGGGGAACATGTATCTACAGTTGAAGGTGCTGCTCTGCTCTCATCTGTTGTCCTACTTGCCTGGTCCTTACAGAGCATCCTTCTTTGTCTTCTCCCTGGTTGTAGGAAGCAGGATCTGGACTTTATTTGCTCCAAATACTTGTAAGAGTGGTTTGTTCTGGTTAGTGGTTGTTATATTTTGTTCAGCTGGCCCAGGTCATAGTTTGAAACCTGTTTGCAGCTCTGCTACTTTTTCACAGATTGTACCAGAACTAGAGTGCTCCGTATTTCACACCAGCACTCTATTTTTCTACTTTTTACTGTCATTTTTATTAATCTACCTAATATATAGGGGAAAATGGGCTGGATTAATTATTTCTAATCATCTTTGTATGTTTGTATGTTTATTTTATAGTAAAAGAAAAGTGTAATGATAGTTCCATTTGCTAATTCACTGGATTAATCCCTGCTTAGTCACCCCTGAATCTGCAGTTAAAATGGCACTGACTCTGAAGCATGTCAGGCAAAGCTAGAAAGAAAAGGTTGCTGCTAAAGCTTCTTGGTGAAGCTCACCCTGGCTGTAATAATCTTGTAGGGCTTATGTATCTTATTAACATGGATCTCGTGGATGTTTGGAGGGTAGAGAGAAACAAAGAAAGAAACATCTTAGTGTGCTTTTCCTCTATGAACATTCTCTCAATGTTACAGCAAGTTGTCCTGCTTTGCAGGATAAAGTACAGATAAGAGGGACTCGGGCCGTGAGCAGCACTTTTTCCTCATCCCACTAGAGGGTGGGTGCAGTTTGGACAAAGTGAGGCTTTGGCTGCCTGAACTCTGCCCGGCTTGGCCAGGCTCACGATGAGAGACCGAGCATTAATTTATCTCCTAACGAGGGTGGTGGGGCTGCCAGAATTGGCAGTTGGTACTTCAGAAAATATTTAGCTTGGGGATGGATGCAAGTGTTTTCCCTCTGTAATTCAGGCTCCATAATCAGAAGATGCTAGGAGTTTTAATTATGTATAAAGTGAGTGAGCCAAGTATTTTTATTTTTTGTAGCTTAAAACAAAAATGTCTATGCTTTTTTAAAGAAAATGATTTAGAAGTTCTTCACGATGGCACGGTCTGCCAGACTCACAGGCACAGCATTTAAAAAGTCCTTGTTTCAGAGACAGAAGAATTAATAGGTCAGATTGTATTTTCTTTGTGATGTAAGATTTGCAAAATCCTTCATTTTAGGCCGAAAAGACACATGAAAAAAAAGCCCAGTCCCAGACCACCATCTCCTCTTTTGAAGTGAAGCACAGTTTGCACATAAAATAAAATCAGCAGTTAAAAAAAAATATGATTCATTATATAGCCAACAGTATCATTAGAATCAACTTCTCTAAATTCTACTTATGATTCAATATGCCAGAATAGATAGTTTCTCTCTCTTTAGTTGTCTTGTTTGTTTTTTTCCTAAATGTTTCACTGTAGGAAATGAGAATGCAGTCTTGGTTTAGGGTAGATGGAAATATTTTGTAACTGAACTATAAAACCTTATGCAAACCAAGGTGGAATAAAGGTAGAAAGGAATAAAAGTTTATGAACTTTGGTGTGAGAGAATCTCTCCAAAACGAGATCAACTAGACCAACATTAATTTGGTATTGAATAAAGGCAAGGAAAGGGATTAGAGCCCTGTGAAATAGGGAAAGGCTCAAGAAAGAATAGTATGAAACTACTTCTTCTGTAACAGAAGATGTTATCATCATCTTAAATAAGAATAATAATACTGTTTTTTGACACAACGTGGAATTATTTTGTAAAGTCTGGTCTACTGAGAAGTCAAAGATTTGCTCTTAAGAAGGGGATGTCAATTATATTAATCAAACTAAAAGAAAAAGGCAAAGAGAAGAGGAAAGGATGATCCTCTGACTTTGTTTCTGTGTGACAGCAGCCAAAAGTCTTTTCTATCTGGGATAACACAGTACAGTATTGCACAGCTGTACAGAACAGTAGTGGAGTTTTTCCCTGGGTCGAGGGCAAAATATTGCACAACTGACCCAAGTGGCTTGCAGCCTTCATGTATACATTCAAAAATATTCCATTAAAGGTAAGTGTTGGCCTCTGCTGAAGTCAGGAGGCATGGAGAAGATGGATCACTGAGTCTATTCTGGCATAGTAGCTCCTATGTTTTGTTCCATAGAAAGAATTGTGATCAACAAAAACATTGCCAATGGAGTTCACTTGCCAGTTTATGAGCAATGGGATTGCCTTGCTGGTTTATGCTGCCCTGGTTGTTTTTGCTGTTATTGAAATGTGACATTGGCTGGCAGCTCTGTGGGATCTCACATATGGAGACTTCTCCACAGGGTTGGGAGAAACCAAACTGTAGTGGGTTTTCACATATGGGGCCAATTCATGCCTGATGAACCCCTGTGGAAGCTGTTGGTGCTGCACCAGCCAAGAGACTGACCCGTCATATCCACTGACTCATTGTGGTGCCATTTGTCATGATTAAAGCAGTTGAAATTTTTCCTCTAATGGGGGAACCATGCTGAGTTTCAGTGTGTACTGCTCTGCTGCCTGCCTGTTTCCGTTGTTACTAGATCTTCTGGAGTTATTTGTGTTTGTTTAAAAGGAGAACAGTGAACTAAGATGGTGGTTGGAATGGCAAATGTGGTTTCATTGGATTATAAACATTTGACGTTCTTTGTCATCTTCTTAAATGTGTGACGTGAATGGGTATGAGAACAAGCAATGTGGATAAAGAGGAATCAGATGATAGAAATGAGGCCAGACTAGTGGAAAGCAGATGAGAAGGGAACACTCTGGTGATTTGTTCAGTGATGGCCTCAATCCATCCCACATCCAAGTGGTTTGGAAGAAGACAACACTGCTGCAGCAGTGATACACATCTGCAGAAGATGGCACCCTAAGAAGGCACCGGGGATGGAGGGGAAAGAAACCTGCTGAGAGCTGAACTGGAAAAGGAATTTCCAGATCTTGTTAATTGGGTTGAAAGTTCTGTATGTGAGCAAGGGTGGGGGAAACTTCAGCCATAACCTGTAGTGCTAAAATCTGTGTGTTGTGCATGGTTCATTGTGGCGTGGTGGATTGACGGTCATATTTTCAGGGTGTTGGGGAAGATGGTGTGGGTACAGATGTGAAGATACGTGCTCTTCTCCCATCAATTAATGGCCATGCTTTATAAAGGAAAACAAAAATGTCCGTACGACAAAATCGAGTCTATTGTTATCAACAGTCTCTCAGGGCACAGTATGGGCCTTGCATCCATTGCTTGTTGTAGAGGAGGGAACTGGAAGAGAAAAGTAAACATTGAAGAAAAATCCAAATGTGAAGCCTGAAGGATGTAGCAAGATTGTAGTCTCAAGGAAGGAACCAGAGAGGCATCTCATGTAAATAATTTAAGATGCTTCAGAATGGGCTGAAAGGGTGAATAATGATCTGGCAACTGAAAAAGAGTTGTGTGGGTTTATGGTTTGTGAAGTGTTGTTGTTGTTGTTTTCCTGAGAGAGCTGGCAGTAATGCAACCAATTAGGAATGGCAGTAAAGGCAGATGAAGTAACATGGCTAGTGGAAGGAGGGAGTGTCTCAGGGTGGTGGAGGGAATTGGAAGCACCTTCCTTTGTAGTCAGTGGGGGCAAAATAACAATTCCCACCCCTCATTTCACTGCTTTTCGGTTCTTGTTTTGTTTTTATGTGCTGCTAACTTTGGGCAGTGGAAGCAGCACATTACAAGGAAGGTGAAGCAAATAAGTGTGGCCCCTGGGCTGTGACTGTGTCCTTTAAGCCACGATCTTGCGCTTGTCTTCTCTTCTTAATGTCAGCAAGAGCATCCTCACAAGCTTAAGTGGAGGATGTTCCACCTCAGCATGAGGAAGAGCTTCATTACTGTAAGGGTTACAGAGCCCTGGAGCAGGCTCCCCTGAGAGGTGGTGGAGTCTCCTTCTTTGGAGGCTTTCAAGACCTGTCTGGGTGCATTTCTGAGTGATCTGCCCTGGTTTTCTTCCTGCTCTGGCTGGGGGGTTAGACTCGATGATATTTGGAGCTCCCTTCCAACCCCTAACACTCTGTGATTCTGTGATTCTTTCTTCTATACTAAAGTGCTTCAATTTTAGCAAACTGTAGTCCGTAACAGTCAGTTGCTCTCTCCATATGCTTAAGCTCATGTGTAGGTCCTGCTTGAGGCCGAGTTGTTAGCACTGAGATTGGGTATAAATGACCATAGCAGGCCATAAAAAAAGCAGTTGTGATCATGCAGAACCCTCATGTTCCAGAATAAAACTAGATGTTCATGTACTTTCTGAAAACAAGAAAAACTTGAGTATCGTGAAAGCTTTGTCTAATATAAGATTTCTGCTTTAGTGAAACATTATTCTGCATATTTTGGAGGAGGGACTTTGACAGATAATTGATCTTTCACCATAATTTATTTGAGATAGTGTCTGGTGAGTTTTTAGTTTGGAATTAGAAAAAGAGAAGTGGGGGTGAGCCAGGGATGACGTACAAGTGGTGTCGGTCATGTTTGTAGATGGACTATGAGAACAGTGAAGAGCCAGAAAAGAAATGGAAGAATGGAGGTGAAAGCTGGAAGATGTGGGTAAAAGGAGACAGAGTTGAAAGTAAGCTGAAATGAAGGGTAAGCAAAATTCAGAGTCAAAGATCACTGTTAGAGACAGGAGGCTGAAAATGAGGTAAAGCTGACGGCTATTGAGCAGTTCAGTGTTGACACCCTTCTTTCTTGAGTTCTACTAACTCTTTTATGTCTCATTTTGTGGTCTAGTGTCTTGGAGCCTATTTCATGCTCTGTGCACTGAGCACAGCCTTTCCCAGGATCATTGCTTGGGCTGGAGCACTCCAGACCCCAAACAAGCCATGCAACCCCCCACCAGCTCTGCCTGTACAAGTCCAAATTCATTCCTGTAAAGCTGCTGCTGGTACACCTAGGAATAGATTTTGCCACCCTTGGGAGTATGCATGTTCAGTGTGGAACCTGGACATCTTCAATTAGGAGTAAAAAATTAAAGAAAAAAGACTGTTATTGCCTTCCACATCTCGCTTGTGTAATCTGACTGTGGAATCTCTGGGCAACCTTCTCACAATCTGGACGTAGTTTGTGTTTCACATATATGGCTTTTGAAGGGCTACCTCTGTCAGCCTCAATGTGTTAGAGCTGAAAAAATAAGAAAAATAATAATTGCACTCACTGGAAAACAAATCAAACACAGTATGGCTCTGACAGCTGTCCGAGCAATTGAACACAATCAGTCATAAAATGCCTTTACATCAACAAATAGAGAACCAAAGAAATATCAAGTGAGATTAATCACTGTCAATTGTTCCAAGGTTTTATAACAAAGGGGCAGGAGCAGGAATTAGTATTGCAGACATTACACACTTTTTTTTTTTTAAAGGCAGCAGTTATCCAAGTCAGTAAAAATGAGGTAATTATATTGCAAAATTATTTGGATCAGAATGAGACTTGGTTCTAAAATCTGAAGCTACATTTACCCACAGCAGAAAATTGCTGGAAATCAGGAGAATAGCAGCTTGCATGTTTATTTTTCCTAGAAGAAAACAATTGACTCTTCAGAACTTGTTTTGGAGTGACTGAAAACAGATGGTGGTGGGGATGCTTTGCAACCCAGAAGCATCAGGGTGGTTATGGATTCCTGGGGGCTTGTGTCGTGTTTGCCTGCCTCAGGCTGAAACAAATACAAACTGGACTGGGGAGCAAAAGAGGCTTTTCAGGAGGCAGGCATTCTCAATTGCTGATCTCTCATGCTGAGAGACTGGGAATGTAGCTAATGTTCTTTCTTTGGCTGTTATTATCAATTAGTTCGTCGTGTGCTGGGGACCGGGCAAAATGTGTGTTTCCATTCTGTAGCAGAATGTACAGGTGTGCAAAATTTCTAGACAGAAGATTGAAAAAGAGCAGCAGATTTCTTTATGGAATTGCTCGGTGGCAGCACACCTTTCTGGTAATAGTCTAATAAAGTTAATTTTTGTTGCACTAACTCTAGGTGCATGTGATTGCAATGCAGTGTTGTCCCAATAACATCAGAAAACCTCTCTTGGCTGTATGCACAAGCTCTGAGTGGATTTACCACTGTATTTGGGATTCTCTGATTCAAAGGGCTTCAATAAGGAAGATAGGCTCATGCCATGGAGATAAGTTTTCTTTGTCAGAATAAAGGTGTTCGCTCAGTGGTTGAATAAACTGTCTTTTTCTATCATTGTTTTCAATATTAATACATCAAGATTTTGAATTATCTTTCCAAGCCAACAAGTAAATGCATTAACTGCAACCGTGCTATTTTTCTACTTGCCAGAACACCCAAACCAGACTTACTATTTTTCTGTTAGCCATTGAGGGCAAATATAGCCCACTAATTTTCTACGCTATATATATGCTACACAGGGCTTATATATTCTGTTTATTTTAGATGTAAGTCTTCATTATTTCTACATTTGTGTTATTTGTTGCATGGGTTTTTTCACCACCATGTCAGTCAGGTACTCCTTTGATTAATTGTGTTGCTAGATGAGATGCATTGTAGTGTTTTCCAGATCCATGACCTTAGTCATTTTGGATTATGAAAAGTCACCCATGGTTAATGGACCCCTGTGTTAAAAGGTTAGCTCATATGCCTGTGCTTTGGTCCATCAGGCGCACATTTTCACAATGCGGTTTCCTATAGAGTTAAAACGATGCTGTGGGGAGATTCCAGAGCAAGCTACTGTTTTCACACCAGACCTGTAGCATAGGAAACTGCTTCCAATCTGAAGGTGGACTTTTCCTTTTTTTGCTTTCTTCTTCCTTAGTTTAAAAGAGGAAGATGGGCCAGATTTGCTCACACATGCTGCAGTCTTTGAGGCAGTTGCAGCTTGCTGATGCAGGGTTAAATAGTGTAAAGTTTGACCCCTTGTCCCCTACTTTCTTTCTCTGAAGTCACCACTAAGCTCTTGTGCCCTTTTATTTACCTTGCATCTTATCTCTCTTTGTTCTCCTCTCTCCAGGAGTCCAGTTCTCTCTTAGTGGCTTCAGTCTCTCTCCTTTTTTTCTTCTCTTGTTGTCATGCTGAGCCAGAGGAGTTCTTTCTACTGAAGAAAGGCTAGAATGAAAAGTCTCCACAGCCCAGCTTTCTGACCTAAAATTAATCCAATTTGTCTTGGCAGAGAGTTTTATGGCTGGAATGGGCAGCCTCAGAAGAGCAGACCTGGGCTGACTATACTGTAGCATGCTCCTGACTTGATGCATTTCAGCCAGCTTGGTCCTGGCTGTGGGAAGGAGTTGTAGGTTAAGGTCATTGCATGAACTAAAAAAAGAGGGGAAATCTAGGACTGAGCATTTAGAGGCAGAGCAACACGTTTGTCTTACTTTGAGAGAACTGAGGGAGTGGGTGATACTGTGCAAGTCATCTTCCTTGGAGATTTCTTCCTAGCTCCACTCTTGCTAATGGCTTCACTTAAGAGAACTTCTTTCCCCTGAGCGAGCTGCACTCCTCTGAGGAGATGGAAGAATGTGATTGTTGGGGGCATCACTTGGGTGTACTGATAGGTTGCTTAGTTGAATTTGTAGGAGAGCCTTTCTACAGAGAATTATAATAAACCATCTGCTGAACTAGCTCTTGGTTCTTGCCAGAGTGCAGAATATGTTTGTTCCCCTCACTAACAGTGTGACAGGGATGCCGCAGAGCAATGAGTCCATGTGACAAAACCTTCCTGGTGGGTGGATCGGGTTTATTCCTGTAGTCATTAGTAATGCTGAAGGTGGCAAGGTGCTTCAAGGAATGCCAGCACTCGTTTGTCTTCCCAAGGAGGGCTCTAAGGGACACGCTGCTCTCCACTCTCCTTGTTCCAGGTTTTTGGGCATTTTTGCTGGGAATGGGTCTGAAGAAATGTAGGAAGTGACATAAAATTGCATGTTGCCTGAATCCCCATAGCACCAGAAACCACACACACATTCTTCGAAGTTTTTGACCCAAACATTGCTCCCAGAAGTCATGGTGATGTGAAAGTGTGTGTCCATAATGCAGTGGGGACCCATCTTTCAAACAGTTCTTCAAGTACTCTGGACATGAGTACTATGCCCATGTTTACAAAGCATTGCAAAGGCATGAAGCAGTGTTCCTTGTGTTAATGTTCCATTTAATAGTAGCTGTTGGGCCCTCTAGGTAGTCCATTTCAAGGCATTAATTGAACTTCTTGGGCAGTTGAGGTCATTAACCTTTGGCTGTAGCTCATGCTAGAGGCAAACTAATCACTCCAAGGTTCTCCCCAGTGTGCCTTATTGCTTATGCACACTGCAGGAATGTGGTATATCACCAGATAAATCATTCACCCGTGATAGCATCGGAACTCTGGTTTGCCATTTCATTCTAGTGGGGTACAGAATGTTTCAAACCCTGGCAATTAGCATTTGCACAGATTAGAAAACATGGCTGAATTATGAGCTTGCATTTAAAAAAAACACAAAAACAAAAAAGAAGGAAGAGGGAGGACAACAGAAGCCGTGAGCTGCATGTTGGCACATAATTGCATCCTTCCCCAGGCAGGTACCTTAGCTGTGTGGTACTTTATCTCTGCTGATCTGCACCATCTGCCAGGTCTTTGCCATTACTCTGCTGGAGGCAAGGGGTTGGTTTGTGGCATAATGTGTTATAATGGAGAGTACTGGAGTGTAGCTGTGCTTATATTCAGAAAATCCAAAAGAACCCAGAAAAACTGGTGTAGACCATTTAGATACCTGTATTAAAAAGTTTGTTTCCCCTCTGTTTCCCCTGGGGAAGTTCTCTGAGGGACATCAGGTCTGAATATTTTTAGATGTGACTGTAATCTGATAATGGTAAATCAGTTTGTTATCTTGGAAAAAAGCTGATAGTTTTTCCTGGGCTAGAACTCACCTTGACTCTAAGGAGAGTTGTTTGAGATGAAGTTGCAAGGTTTCTGTGCCGGTACTTTCTGGGCTGCTGTAGTGCAAGCCCCAAGAAAATTAATAAAAAGAAGTGTTGGCAAGTCATTCTTGCCACACAGTTAAAGCAAACAGCAGTAACAACAGACAGTCCCAAACCCTCTTCCCTCATTCCTGTTTGTGCCCAGTGTACATTCTGAGAGAGGGCCTTTGTCTTCTCCCCACCTGGTTTCTCTGCAAAACCCTTGGTCCTTTCCTGTCCTACTGGCTGAGCACTGAGCTGTCTGCTCATCTGCCCCACAGTAGTTATTTGGAAGTTCTCAGACCACTGCATGCCAACACAATTTTGGGTCTTTCCACACTGAAATACATGCAGGGATTATTCTGGGAAGGAAAGGGCTCCGCCTGCCCAACGCTGGAGACAGAGACAAGTTCTCATCTTTGATGCCTGCTGATTCCAAGGAGTAGCTTTGGACTACTCTTGTGTGAAGAGCTCTCTCTGCTGCCCCGGGGTCTGATGGGGGTTTGGGGGGTGATCACATATGAGTGATAGCTCCCAGTTACCAGTCATAGTTCCCAATGAGAGTGGCTTTGGTACCAAAGACAATAATATCAGAATATTCTGTGTCTGTCTGTGTCAATGTGACCTTAGAGCAGCAGGACCAGAGGGTAGAGTTTCCAAATTATGTGGCCAGTGGCTACAGTCCTGAAGGAATCCAAAAACCTCCGGTGTGTCTATGAGTAAAATGAGGAGGAATGTGTAGCTACTGGCTTCATTCTAGGACACTGCAGTCCCTAAGTCTAGCCTAAACTCATTGCCAGAGCAATGAAAGAGTAGAGATGAGTCTGAAGGAGCGCAAAAGAACATGAGCTCACCCTGGAGGTCTTAGGCTGCCAAAGTTTTCCTGAAAAGGGAGCTGATTTCATGCAGACAGAATACAAGGACTCGAATGTCCCCAATAGGAAAGTTTCTATTAAAAAAAACAAACCCAGGCATACACTTTCATATTAATGTGAAAATTCTTCTGTTGTTTATGAAATCAACTCTTTAAGGGGGTTTTGGGGGGAGAAAAAGAAAAGGAGCTGTTTATTACCAAAATGAAATCCAGACAAATATTTATAGCTACTTTCAAGTGTCTTGTTCTAACATGAATCGTCTATCCCTAATACCTTCCCTTTAGCACCATTAAGCATCTCACTGGCACTCAGGACAAATTTATGAATGTCTTATAAAAGTCAACAAGCCGCAGGAAAAAAATAAATAAAAAGAGCCTTATGCAAACAGTGCTTCATCACAAGAACTCAAACAAAGAAGGTCATATTCATCTTTTGCTCATGGAGAGGGAAAGTCAAGAAGACTGATGAAAGATGACACAAGCCCTGGCTGACTTTAAATCTCCACCTAATAGGAGTTATTGTCGGTGCTGTCAGGGCAGCCACTCTCCCTACAAGCTGCTTCCATGCCTCTTGTCACATCCTACTTCTTCTCCATCAGGGCATTGGTTTTTGTAAGTGTATAGACATAAGGGTGAGCTGCAGGACTCTGACTTACAGAGCCACTTGAGAAGATAAACTCCTGTCTGTAATAGAATTATGTGGAAGCAGCTTACATTCTTGGAGCCTGTCCATCAAACATTAAAACCACTGGAGAGACAGGGACTACAGAAAAGGGTATATCTTGGAGGAGGAAATGGGGGAAAAGTTAGACTGCACCACAGTGGGTTGATAAGTCTGGGTTAAACCTGGGATTGGAGAAGTTTCTTTAGAATGTAGCTGGGTTTTTTGCAGTCTTTCTAACTGGAGAAAACTCTTGTGGCACCTGTGTGGTTTCTGATGAATCGCTGAATTGTTCTGCCAGCTCTCAAACCTGTGCTCTATTTCCCTTTTCCCAAGCTTCTGGAAATCTGATCAAGTTTGAGAGAGAGGCATTTTATGTTCTTTTTCGTCCCATGATAAAGAAGCTCATGTGTGTACACAGGTCATACCACACACAGCTTGCCAGTGCAATGCAAACATAGTGCTACATTTTGCTGCAATGAGTTTTCCCCTCCCCATAGTTGCAGAAGCAATTGTCCCACAAGGTGACCACTGTTACAGAAGACAGTGTATACATTTAGCTTTCATAGCTGTGAAATAGAATCATAGACACATTGAAGCTGGATAAGTCTGCCCTAGTGACAGGACAAAGGGTTTGTGCCTGTTAAGCACAAACTGGAATACAGGAAGTTCCATTTAAATGTCACTTTGAGACTACACTTTGAGAGTGGTAGAGCACTGCAACAGGCTGCTCAGAGAGGTTGTGGAGCCTCCTTCTCTGGAGACTTTCAACACCAACCTGTATGTGATCCTGCTCTGAGTGAACCAGCTGTGGAAGTGGAGTTGGACTACAACATCCCCAGAGGTCCCTTCCAATCTCAACCATTCTGTGACTCTGTGATACGCAGAGTGTGTGTTGGGACATTCCCCTCCTCCAGGACTATCTGCACTTTTGCTAGTTTCTTTTGCTATTGCCATAACTGATACTGTTTTCTTGCAAGAGATACTGAGAAGCTCTGTCACCAAATAGGAGTTAGAGACAGTGACTCTTTGATTTTAGGTTTAAACCTCAGTAGGAGTGGCAAATAACTCACCTGTGTCTGTTCTAGCTCATAGAGTGTAATAACCCTGTGTAAACTCTTAGAGGACATTCATTACTTTTACCTGTTATCTCCTTTTCAAGCAAAACTGTGAGTTGTGTGCCCATGAGAAAGCCTGCAAAACCCAGGTGAAGGGGAGTGGGATAAGCATCATTCAAATTTTTCATAATTAGTACAGAAAAGAGCTAGAGAAAGAAATTAATCAAGATGATGAAAGACCCTCATGGTTTTGAAAGAGATTCTTCAAGGGTTAACATCTGCCTGCTGCAGAGTTAGGCTTTCTCCTGCTCTGAAACCACGTAAAAGTTAAACAGTTCAAGAGTATTTGCTGCTGTAAATTGTTATCCTGAATCCCAGTGCCTGTTCCTCTGTCTAGGATGTAACTCCATACACACATTTTATTTCAATATTTCAGGTAATTTTCTGCTTTATGGGATGACATAAACCGATAACAAAACCTTAATAGTTACTTTAACCACTTATTTTCTTTCAAACATTTTGTCTTGCTGAATCATTGAATCAGCTGTAATGACCTTGATGTAAACATGTACTTTTGAACTTACATGAGGATCAAAGACAAACCAATGCTAAATGGAGGCTGGAATCTGGAAAGGATCCATGCAAAATTGGCATCAGTCTTCCATCTTTTTTTTTCCCATTCATTTTTAGAGTGTGGAGCCCCGAGTAAATTTGCTCAGTTCAAAAGTGAAAAAAAATAAATTTTATGAATGCCAGCACTGCAACCATTTCTGTGGCTTTCGCGTGATCATCATCAATATAAAACAGGCACAAATGGCACAGAAAAAAGTTCATGTGTTATTTTCTGATAGTATCTCTGCTTGGATTCTCTGGCCAGAGTAAAATGCTAGCCAGGAAAAGTGGTAGGTAGCCCTCAAGTGGAGGTTGAGGTATCAAGAGAAAATGCTGTTATTTGTTTGTAATGATTTTTTCTGATTTATTTAAGAAATGAAGAAAGTGAGAGGTCAACATCACTAGGGTGTGTTGATCTATTTATTCATCTTTACTATTGTTGACTGAGACAAATTGATCGGCTGCTGGTCATTTCCAAAGAAAGCAGCCAAAACTCTATAATAAAGCTGAACCTTTGCTGCACTGATCTGAAGAAATGAGGGATGAGTCGTGCTGGCAATAGCAGTTTTGTTTCACAGTTTTTCTGACTGCTGGCACTGGCATTAAGAGGAGGTTTTGTAATCTATTAAAAATGACATTTAGCTTTGCTCGAGGTGACTTAAAATTCTAAAAACAAATGCTCTGGAAATCTATGCTGCTGGGTAAACCTGCAGAGAAATAGAAGCCCTCTTGAGAAGAGGCCTCTGGTTCTCTGGACCTCCCCTTGAAAATGCCTAACCTGAGATTGAGAGCATCTACAGCTTCCATTGGCTCTAGCTGGAAAAGAAAGTTGGTTGTCTGGAAAAACCAGGTCTGTTTTGTCCCTTTAGGTTGGACATTCAGAATGAAGAGACACATTTAAGCACACTGTCTGACACACTTGCTCATGTTATGAGGGCAGTCAGAGCTGAAACAACTGCAATAACCCGGTTTCCCAGGTTTCCTATGCTTTGTCTTGCAGCCTGCTCTTCTCTGTTGGTAGGTTGTAGGAATTGAAATCTATGTGGGGTCAAGGGCAAGAGTGGTTTTCTCTTTAAAAAGAAAGCAAGTTGTTCTCTTTCAGCTCCCCTCACGTCCTCTTTGGTGTTGAAATTAATACGATCCCCGCTGTAGGTATTGCATCTCCTGTATAGGTTTGCTGGGTTTCTAGTGAGAAAGTATCTGTAAATGTTAAATATTTAAGAAGCTAGATTTCCAGGCTTCTGGTAGCATTAAATAGCAGATCAGTTTTTATGGAAACCTGATTCTGCAGCAGCTGTAAATCCCTAACAGTAACCAAAAAATTTGCTTGTTTTCCAGCTACACAGTCTTTAAAATATTAATAGGGTTTTAAAATTATATTTGTAGCAGTAGTCATTTTTCCAGCTGTTGAGCTGATTGACACTTTAATTCTGCTTCACTCCCAGCCCATCAGACATTTTAACATTTTTATTTTAGTTCCTAACAAGGAGGAAGCTGCATTGACTACTTGGTCTTATTCCTAAAAATATATTTCTGAGTTCTGTTAAATGAGGTTTGTCACTGGTGCCTGGACTACACAGAAATCCTCTCCGATCCTGTGGTGCAGCATTTTGCAGGCATAAATATGGAAAAGGAGCTGCTGCCATTGTGACATAGCAACAAAATACTTCATATTTACATGTACGCACCAGCCCAGTTCTGACATCAGTGGCACCAGTGTCAAGTCAGATCTAAATCTTCTTGGGACACTGCAATCCTGCACTGTGTCATAATGCTTGGATGTAAGAGACTCCCAGTAACTTTCCATTTGCCTCATGGAGACCCTCAGCTCACAAAAACCCCACTCTTCCCCAAAGAAGTTCTGGACCCCCAATTGAGATTCTGTGTAATTTACTTTTTTCTTCTTTTCTTCTCCTTCTGTTGGGAAAGGCCACATGTCAGTGTGCTGGATATGGGTGAGAGGAGAGGAAAAGGACAATACCAGAACATTCATAGACTCACTGCAAGGGATAGCTTCACTCCACAAACTTCTGGTGGAGAAGACCACCTGGTACTTAGCAGGTTCCTGAGAGCTCATGGTGCCTACAGGGAAATCAAGCATTGCCAATGCTTCAGGAACACCAAATCCTTCCAAATCCTTCGGCTGGCTCTGCAGCACTAATAGCCTTGTGGTCAGCCGTCAACATTTTACAGATCTTTGATTTGATTGTATAATGACAATTAGCAAAGAGCAGCAATTAAATCAGCCAGAAGAGCTCAACATCAGCAAAAACTAAAGACATTGCAAGGGGCAGATGAAGAAAATTATGCCTGTACTTTTGCTAATAATTTTTGTCATTTCTAGTTTATAAAAATAGGTGTATTGGGGAGGTTGCACAATCTGGAACTTGAGTGGAAAATGAATGGGATTCACAGCAGAAAATAATTCTCCTAAGGGAAATATAAGCTGCCAAGGAAGGGAATGGCTCAGTATTTTGAGCACAGAGGTTTCCAGCAAATGAGAATTGAACAGATCTGACTCTGTGTGGCCCTTTCTTCTGTTGTGCAGCTCGAGGTTTAGAACATCTGTCTATCATGGCCAGTAGGGTTTTTGTGGAGTGGAACAACATGCCTTTATCCCTTCACTGGATAGTGGTTGAGTATGCGTTGGATTTGGTGGGTTGTATTGGTTATGCCTCACTTGGTCTGAACCTTTTAGCTAAGAAGTTATGTTCTAGCTTGTCTGAGGGAATGAATCAGCACACTAAAGCAATCACTGCAAGTCTCATAAGCTCCAGTGCCATCCATTCCTCCTTGGTACACTTAAGTTTTCACTTAGAAAACTTGTAAACTTTGTAAACTTGTAGACCAAGTTTAAAAATAAGTTAACATTCACTGGTTTGTATCTGGGTTACCCTTCTCCTTCCATCTTCTTCAAGTTGGCCATGGATTCTTGGGCAGCAATCCCAAATTTCTAGGAGGAGGCCATTCTTTACACCCTCTGCTGTTGAAAATGTTGAGACCACAGTTCTGCATATTTTCACTGTCCTCTAGAGACTGATGTGGGACAAGATCTTGCTCTCCTTTGTTTAGTTATTCTAAAGATTGTGTCTTTTGCTTGGACTGTTGCCCAAGTATTTTTACAAGTTCAGGCTTTCACTTTGCCCTTGAAAGCTGCTAGAATTGTTTCCTCAGGATTTCATTTATACACATTTCTCCCTAGCTTGGCTTTTGGGGAGGTAGAAATGTGCAAGAAGAACTAAAAGATCTTGATACACGTGATAATAAATTACTATTTGTAATGAAAAAATCAGGTGCTCACCCTTACCTAGTGTTCATGGTATGATTAACCAAAGGATGCATCAGCTGATAAAGTTCTTGCACAGTAAAAAGAGAACTTCAATATCTTCCATTCATGATTTCCCCCCCCGCCCTGGTAGAACTCTGTTGGTATGAAATCTAATCTGCCCATCAAAGCCAATCCTATCATGAAGCCACTTCTTCCGTCACTGCTGTGAGGCAGTGTTAACATCAAACAAGGTGAAATTGCTGAAATCTATCCAACACTGCCCAGAGGTTATGTTCCCGATGGACATGTGGTTTGATTTGCCTCCTGGTCCTCCCTTCCCTGTGCCAGCATCCTCCTCTTGAGACAGGGAGTGAATTTACAGGGTTTGTCCCTGCTAGCAGAAAATGGTGTTGTTCAGTTATATTGAGAACGCAGTAAAAAGACAGTTCACCTCCTCCCTCTTTAATGTGGTTGGTCAATGATGCCTCCTGTCATGCTCTGCCAGTTTTCTATTAGACCTAGATAGGAGCTGCTTTAGATTTCTTGGCCCTTTGGAGTTCTCTCTAGAAGTTGTGTCACATCCCAGGGACTGCTGTGGTTTATCTGTTGTGGGTACAATGACTGTGGAAATAGCAAATCACAGAACAGATACAGTTTAGAAAAAGCTGCTAAATTTCAGTTTTGCAGGGCCATCAAATTCCGAATTCCCTTTCAGGAGGAAATGTGTTACTATTTTCATTCTAACAAGACTTATGTTGTCTTCACCTTTTCCCTGAAGTGGCAGAAGTAAAAATTGTTCTGTTTTGCAGCTGGAAAGATAATTTCCTGTATATAGTGTCCTCCTGAAGAGAGACATAACTAGAGCCATAGACAGAAGTGTCTCTAAAATTGCACTGTATATAGGACAAGTATGGTTTTACAAATTGACATCATTGTTGCTACAAGCATCTTACTTGTCTATCATGTATTACTTGGCAAATGGCAGCCTATTCCTGTTTCATGTAGTTTACAGTTGATCCATGTTCTGTCCTGGTGTCTGATTTGTAGTGAACTGAAACTGAGGTGTTCTTTGGAGTTGAGTCATGCAGGTGAAGAAGAATAAACACGGGAGTAGAACGTAACCTGCTTGTGTAGGCTATTTGAAGCCTTATTTGTGCAAATGATCCTGTGTCAAGTTTTGGGATTGTAGGCTGTGTATTATACTTGCATATCTTACTGGTGATTTTTACTTGCCATAATCTCAATTCCATAGTTCCCTTCAGGAATGATGCCTGTTGTAAATATGTTGTAAATATATGTCTGAATGTGTAAGCATGGGTATTCCAGGAGAGACTCATGGTAGTTAAACTGTCTGGCAAGGAGCCCTTGAAGACTACCAGACATTTGAGATTCTCTTGTACTACTGAAGTTGGGTAATAGATTCAGAAATGAGGAAAAACTCTGAATATGAGCTCAAAGACTGTGATGAACTCAAATAAAGACCTTATGCAAGATAATGAGCAACACAAGGTTTTTCTGACTTTTTTTTTTTTAAATAAAATATTTAGGCACAAACAGTAGGTCAATTCCATATGAAGCTAAGGTAACTTACATTTCTGTAACTAAAACCATTTAGAGTGAAATTCCCCCTGTCATAAATGAAAGGACATGTGCAAAGAAGTCACATGGTTTCTGCCTCAACAGGAAAAGTTAATCTAGTTTGAACCCTATATCTTTACTTACATCTGCCTACTTCTCTTCTGCTGTGCTGGTTCTGGTGGTGATGGAGTGATTCCAGCCATGTACCCAACACTTTTCCCCAGCTCTGCTCCTCTACGGTGGGGGGATGTGCTTTCACTACTGTACAGTATCTGTTCAAGGGATTTCTGCAACTTGGTTTTATTGGGACATACCAGTCTAACTGCATAGAACTGGGCTCTAAACACCTCTACTGGTGTTTAGAGAAAGGTGTTTCTTTTATTTCTCTGAGCTTTTGCTTGTCTTGTTTTCTAGACCTTTACAATCACAGCATGACCTTCTATTGGAGGATTTAAACAGTGTTTTGTAGTGACGTGTAATCTTCATTACTTGAATCTGTGGAAAGGAACAGAGAAAGAGCTGTACTCTGCTATCCCAGAAGTGCAAGTAGTCATCTAGCTTGTGTCTGATTTGTATTAGAGTAGCTGTGTGAGGAGAAATCTATAATGCAGCAAGAATACAATATTTCCTTTAACTATACCTCCCCAGCCTGCAGTAGTCTGCATGAGAGAAACTTTTTGAACTAGAGATTTGTTCTTTTCCCTCTCTGAGGTCAGTGGCAGGTGTGGGCACTCAGCAATCTCTGAAGCCCAGGCTACTGCTATATTCAAGTGTCTAAATATAGATGTAGAGACCTTTGAGCCTATGCGTAGTGTTGAACTAGACTGGAAATTTCCCATTTGCCTTCTTTGGGATTGGATCAGGCCCTATATCAGCTAACCAGCTTGAAATAAATAAAATTGGTTGACTTGTGCAAGATAGTTGAACAAATGGGACAAATGGCTGGCAAGGCTCAGGAGCTCTAGATGCCATTCCTGCACTCTGATTGCCAAATTAAATTTGTTCTTGTATAGAAGGAGCTCTTGCTGGTGAGCATGCAGTAGAGCTGCAAAGGCATCTCAATTGCTTCTTCTCACAGTACAGAACTGCAGTGGTATTTCTTGCTTCCTCACAGCAATGTCTAGAGAGACAGGAGCTTGCAGGATGCTTTAGTATGAGCTAACAACGTGATTGAGATAGAACCTCCATCTGTCGATTCAGAAAGGATTCATGATTTTCAGTCTTTCTGTTCATCCTGAAGCACCTATGTGTGTTCAGTTATATAATTTAGTACCTGTATTTCTAATTAAGGCATTTAGAACAAGGAAAGCACAGAATCATCACAATTTGCTGTAGCTGGAAGTAAGTATAATTTGGGGATTTTTTCCCATACAGGCTACTAAACTCATCCTGGGGAGATGAGCCAGATGAGCAGTGAGCTGCGTCTCAAATATGTGCTGAAACCCAGCTCCCTTTCCCTTTGAAGGCAGGGAGAGTTTGGCTATCAGCTTCACTATAGTGGGGTTAAGCCTGTAAATAGTTTGTGCCACTTGCATGTCATTAGTTACTTTCATGGCCAGATCTAAGCATACTTGATCTCTGGAGGAATTTGGCTTTGCCTATGGTCAGACATTTCTCATCTCTCATTAGTTAAGTAAACACAAATGGGAGAAATTTCACTTGTCATCTTAAGCCAGTTGCTTCTTCCTGAGGGAGTGATGAATGGTCTTTCAAAAACTGGGCAAAATAAAGGATTTTTGAAAAGAAATGTATAGTTTGTCTCACAACAAACTATAGCTGTGACAGCTGACAGGGAAGGCTCAGGCTCTGCATAGGCTGAAGTCTTTTATGATGTGAGACCATTGGCATCTGCTCTGCATGTCACAGAACATAAGGAAAGCAAGTGGGTGATTCAACAGCTGGGATAGGAATTGAGGGAGATGGCAGTGAGCTGTCAGCTGATGGCTATCACAAAGGGAGCAAGAAGCTTTGGAATACTGTCTGTAATTTAGCATGATTTGCTTTGTAGTTTTTAAGCCCATGTAAACTACATTTCTCTTGCCTTTTCTTGATCTTCTCTTTCCTTGTACAATTGTCCTTTCACAGTGATAGACAGAGACACTTTCCTATGTATTTATCATCAAGAAAGGCAATGAGCAGGTGCATTTGGCACGTCAAACACAAATGGTTGGGCTGCATTGCATGTGGTGGATTAGCAGCCAGAAGTTGAGAAGTGGATGCACACAAAAGCATGTTAGGGCCTGAGGTACGTGTACACTCTCTTCCTCAGCTGACATTGGGCAATGGGTGGTCCAGCATGGTCTTGCAGTGGGAGATGGCTTAATGCACTGGAATGGTCTTCTTGCCTTGTTGTGACAGGACACTTGAGACCTTCTGATGAGCGTTGCTGTTAATGCATTTGGGTTTTATCACTCATTAAGTTGGTAGCATGTTTGGATCATCACTTCAACATGGCAAGATTGCTATATCTTAATCAAATACAACATAGTTAAGAACTGAATGAGTTGCATCTTGTCTGGTTGATATCTTTGGGCAAATCCCACGCAGAAGACATTGAGCAGCCACACACAGAGCCAGAATTTTCTCGAAAACACCAAAGGTTGTTTTTTTTTCCAATGCTACATATGCAAATGGAAACACCAAATTAACCTTTTTAATTTGCAGTTTCCAAGTACAAAGGCTTGGACCTGGACATGTGGGCAGGAAATCAGTCTAAAACTAGACTTACCTAACATGACCTAGCAATTAAGCTTGATATCTAGGCATCCGTGGGAATGATCTCTGGGCCTGAAGTTATTGCTGGTTGTGTTCTGGGATGTTTCCCTGTCTGGAGGTAGTGCTGTATTGTTCTCTTAAGGGCTGTGTGAGTCACATCTTCTATGAGTTGTTTTATCACTCTAATTAGTCTATATGTTGAGGAGAAAATAGAAGGGTATACAAAAGGACAAAGGCAAACCATATTAGGAACCTCTGTAAACCTTTGAGGCTCTCGGTATGATTTGCTAGTTGAGAAATAAAACACTTCTAACTACCTTCATTTAGAGTACAACAGTGTAATATCTCCTCAGCATGTCAGTGGTATAATCTACATAATGAACAAAATGCCACAGATGGACTGGCTGATGCAACGGACAATATTTTCACAAATTGCCCCTCACTTTCACAATTTTCTTTGGTTTCCCGCTGGATGGGCTGAGTACTGACAATTGCTGAGCTATTTCTTCTTATGTTGCATAACTTATAAAAGTGCTAGAATTCAGTGAGGTGAGATTTTGTTCCAGATTAATCAGTAGCAAAAAATAGCTAGAGGAAAAGAAAAAGAGACAAGACCTCACTCACCCCCCCGTCCCCAAATGCTTTAGAAAGTGTGTTTCCTTTTATAAGTAAATAAATGCCTCTCTGATTTCATACTTTAGTTTTTGACCAATGCCATTAAGTTAATGGGTTGCACTTTTTTCCCCCCACAATGCAATGCTACAGCTCTTCTGACTGTCTTGGAACTTTTTTTGGGTCCTTGGCTTCTGAATTTTTTAAAACTTGTTTTAGGTTTTATTACAAATGCTTTTTTTAAACTGAAGGCCTTTTAGGAATGCAGGAAAATATTTGTTTTGAAGTCCAGCTTTCACCTTCGTTGCTTTCCTTGGCCAAAACTCACCATTGATTCAAATTCACAAAGTTCTAGGACTTCAGATCTTATTTCTGTAACCCTACTTGGTAGGTTAGATATGAAATAATTTCTGGATCCTCTCTGTCTTTCTCAGAAGATGGTTGGTGGAGACATGGTTTTAAGCTCTAGTTCAATCTAAGGTCCCAGTTACTGTTGGATCAGAGAGGTAGAGTCAGAGAGGTTGAGTGTGCTAGGACCATGTGTCCAGCACTTGGAAAAGCTTTGTGGAACACAAAAGTCAAGTTTGTATAAAAGAGGGCATTTTCTTTTTGCTGTGTTATTGGGATGCATCATGCCAGCCAAGAACCTGGAAGACATTAAGGTAGATGTGATCATCAGAAACATTGAGATTTTCTGGTTGTTTTTTTTTTTTTAAAATGGACCAGCTGTACTTTTAGAGAGTCTGAGGTGGAATTTCAACCCGTTAAGTAAGTATGAAGGTGACATTTTGGTTATCCAGAATGAACAATAATGTGCAAGAGTTCTCATTCTCATGAGGTATGCATATGGGGAGAATGTAAAATTTTATGTAGTGATGGTTTCCAATAAAAAAGAAGGATATCTCACTCTTGGAGTTAAAGTCAGTTACCCATCCAAAGAGTTTGTGTAAGATCTTCCCAAACTCACACTCTTCTTTTTCATCTTTCATAGCTGCCTGATTGCTGGGTCTTCAGCATTTATTCTGCCTCACAGAGCATTTCTGCCATTCAACTGAAAGTGTGATTGCTCCAACTCGTGTACCTGTACCAATAGCTGGGTAACGTCACTGGCAGATGCCTGGTTGCTAAATATATTTGCAGAGCCTTAGGCAGGCACACTGACCTGGAGATGAACTTCCCACTGTTGTCAGCCATAGTTCTGTGCTAACTAGATCTGTTATCAATCACACTACTTTGGGGATGTCTATTTTGAACTGGACTGCGAATGCATCTTCAGAATTTCCCGCAGCTAAGATAAAAGCCTGTACTGCTTTGAGTAATAGGCAAATATGGACAATGGCTGGTCCCTTTCACAAAGATTGTAGCTGTCCTCCCAGAGAGGTATTTTTTGTTGATTCGGATGAAATGGGCCTGGAGGGCAAATTTAGGGCTTGGAGGGCAGGTCTTATGAGGAGCAGCTGAGACGACTGGAGTGGTTTAGTCTCAAGAGAAATAGGTTGAAGGGAGAACTTATTGCTCTTTACAACTACCTGAAAAGAGGTGGTAGAGATGGGAGTTGCTCTTTTCTCCCAGGTCGCTAGTAATAGGACAAGAGGAAATGGCCGGAAGTTGTACCAGGGGAGGTTTAGACTGGACATTAGGAAAAATTTCTTCACTGAAAGAGTGGTCAGGGTTTGGAACAGGCTGTCCAGAAAGGTGATGGAGTTGCCATCCTGGAGGTGTTAAAAAAATGATTAGATGTGATCTTAGGGAACATGGTTTAGTGGGCAGGGTGTAGTCAGGTTTACAGTTGGACTGCATGATCTTGTGGGTCTCTTCCAACCTTTACGATTCTGTGATTCTATGATTTTATGAAATGCTTCGGTTTTAAGCCTTCTATCTTTCTTCAAACTTCTTTTTCAGGTGTTGCACTAAACTGTGCCTTTCCTCCTGCCCACTTCCCTAGGACCATGACCACTGAAGGCCTTAGACTCTATTTTGGGTGAATTTTCCTGATACCTTTTGGCGCAGAGCTTGCAGCCTCTTGCTCAGCAACTCAGAGGTAGCTGGGAACTGAGCTAGATATTTCTTGAATAGCAGTGATTGCTCTGTCCACTGTTGTTTCCTTCCCATTTCTAGTGGAAGGTAGAGGACTCCATGATCTTCCAGGAGAAAAACTATTCTACTGGACCTATAGTTCCAAACCCAGATTTTTAAACCTGGGTGTCAGAGGTGTGATGCATCCTCTTGTATTTTGTCATATTATGGAGTGCCACTTTCAGAAGCTATGTCAGTCTTCAGCTTCCAGAGTTCCACCTACCCACTATCCCTGCAAACCGCTGGCTCTATTTTGAAGCCCGGTAGACATATGGTGCCTACACCGCTCATGGGGATTTGTAAGTTTGAGCTAAATTGTAGTCTCCAAGGGCCACTGATACCTTTATGAACTTGGAGAATATGTTATTGACAAATACAATCACATACTTACAGCAGCATTTATGCTTTAATCCACTTCCTTGAAGGAAATGGAACCCATCCATTCCGGATCTCATATGAGATAAGCTATGGCAGAGGGAAGAAGTGAGCTCCTGATTTAGTATTGGTATAACATGATGTAACTACTACACATGGAAAATGAGGTTGTATTTGTAGACTGAATGATTTCTAGTTGAATATCTATTCAGCTCTGTCCTTTTCTACTCATTCATCACAGGTACACAGACCATAATTTCCTCTAGCATAGTTTAATTTCAGGTTAGTAATTGATCTGTTAAGAGCTGGTAATCTTTGGGGTTTTATTAAACTTTTTGAGCTCACTGAATACATAAATACTAAATAATCAGATTATATCAGTTAAGTGAAATTGTTAGAGAATGCACATAGTATTATTATTGCCTCTGTGACCGGATGAATGTGTGTTTCCAAAGTAAATGCAAATGTGCTTTCTGTGAGCACTTCTGCCAGTAAAACCTGATCTTTCCAAAGCCCATGGCAAGCTAGCATGAAAGATGTACAAGCATGGAAGAAGCAACTATTTAAGTATTCAAGTGAACATTCACATTGTTAACCCATTCATTTAGCTCTCCTGGATTTCTGGTGAGTTGGGGTTTTTTTTGGGTTTTTTTTGTTTGGTTTGGGTTTTTGTTATTAGGAAGGCATTTAGTCTGTGCAAAACCTCTGATTTGGATGCACATTATACACTGGCTTTACCCTTACGTGCTTTCATGGAGACAGCTGGCTGGGCAAGTTGTGCTGATGCAGTGGGTCATCCCACTTGTTGCAGTGGGCTTTTCCAGTTGTAGTGAGCTTTCTTAGCGACACTGAAAGGAAGGCACATCTCTTACGGTCACAGTTTGGCAGGGACTGCTAGAGATCATCCAGTCCAGTCCTACTCCAGCAAGCAAGATCCCTGTGACCATGTTGAAAGTCTCTATAGTGGAAACTTCACAGTCTGTCAGGGTAACTTGTTGGGTTATTTAAATCACCACTACAGTAAAGAACTTTCTTGGGTTTAAATGGTCTCCTGTGCTTCAATGTGCCTGTTGCCTCTTGTGCTTTCACTGGATACCACTAAGAAGATTCTCACTTTGTCTTCTTTTCTCTACTCATTATGTATTTGTCCATTATGCTTTGTATTCCCGAAGTTAGGCAATTTGCTAGGCACTTCATTCATTTAAAAATAGGATTTCTACTTTCCCAATCAGAAGGCCGTTTAATATTTTTCCCTTAAAGGCACAGGAAGCAGGAGGACTGTGAGGTTTGGATGAGAAATGGTATCCACCCTATGCTCTCCGCTATGGGATGTGCAGCCTCCCACAGTGACAGCTGTCCTCTGCATGGAGGTATGCACACCTATGGCACCATGTTGTTATGACACAATAATATTAAGCAAATAGCTTTTGTTCTGCTTTCCCACGTGTACCAAATGCTCGATACAAGCGAATGTCACCTGGTGTGGGAGAGAGAAGATTGCGTTTGCTGAGACACAGGTCTCATTTCCCTCTTCTTTTTTTTCTTTTGTGTTCTCTATGTTCTCTGCCTTATGAAAACTCAGCTAGGGACAGAGCAAATGTTAGCTTCCCTGGTCAGTTAATGCAGTGGCAATTCCTTCTAAAAAATAAATAAAATAAAAATTCCTAATAAAGGAGTTGTCCTCATGATTTGTGGTTTTGTATACTGGAAAGCAGGCCAAGGCTGTCTGATTTCATTTCTGTAAAAGAATGTAACTCCAGTTCCTTGCCAGTTTATACCATTCCCCATGCCGGGCAGTAGATAATTTCTCATGGTCCCAAAGCTTTCAACAATACTCCATTATGTTTCATGACTCATAAATGGGCTGGTGCCCATGGAAAGCCATGTGTCTCAGTGCAGGCAGCACAGCTCCCCGCAGTATGTTTGAACTGATTTCATAGCCTCCAGACCTAGCATGGTTTTTTGTTTTCATGACTTGCTCACTGTTCTCATTGTTGCTAAGGCCGTATCGTATCAGTGGCAGGGATAAAATTATAGGCCTTGATGCTTTTTGATGTGAAATTAAAAGCACGATATGTGGAGCTTCAAATGAATGCATAAGAAGAGAAGATCAAACAAAAGACCGAGCTAAAGTTCAGACCTAACAGCTATTTGAGATAAGTAGCTTTATAAACTCTGGAGACAGCTGATAGATAAGATGATACTATTTGGACTGGTATAGCTGTGGTGATTATTTCTGGTTTACCTGTGTGCCCAGGCTTCTCTGCTGATCAGTGTTGCACATGTACTCTCTATTCAATCAGAATAAGCCAAAGGATTTGCAAGATGTGATATACAGTCTTGAGTCTGCTCCTGCAACCTCTATATGATGGAACTGAATCAATGAAGTCAATTGTTACATACAAGTAGTTATCATCACTTGCTTTGCTCAGATTGTTCAGCTCAGGGCAAGTGTGTGTGAAGCCACAGTCCACACTGATACACCTGAGAAAACTTTGGGAGATTGCAGTGCAGTGCTCATGGCTCAATCCTACTTTTATTAATGTCCATGGAAAAACTGCTGATTGGCCTCTGTTCTCGGGACTTATTAATCCTATTGTGATTTCCTGGGGTTTTGATTCAGTTGGCATGATAGCAGCAGCCTTGTGATATGGGGAGGGCTGTTCCAGAGGGGCTAGTTTGGAACGGGAACCAAAAGGAGATCAATTCAGGAGGGTTGAATGGAGAAGGTTTGTCTGCTGTTGTAAAGCCGTTTTGTAATATTCAGATAACTTATTGAAACTGCTGCCAAGTACTGTTGCAAGCATGCAACTGTAGAAATAGCTGCTTGAGTAATAAGAACAGAATAATTTGTCAAAAACTTTTATTCGTAATATTTCTTTTTGGTTTTTCTTTTCCTTTAACTTGGATAATCAATCTTAACAAGTCAGTATTGCTTCATTTGCCTAGTTAGATCCACTTTCAGGTTCTTATCTTCAGGCTAAGACAGTATCTAGGTTGTAATACTGTAGATTGAAGACTTACTTATTTTTAAAAACTACTTTCCTTCACATTTTGTTCCTCCCAGACTGTAATGGAACCATTTAGTCAGTTCAATATTTGAATTTAAAAAAAAAGCTCTCTGATGTAGCCTTGAAGGAGCATGCATAAAGTATTATAAAAAGCACTTTCATACTGAAGTTCTTCATTACATAATCTCCCATTAACTATTTCTTTCTTTTTCTCATTTAGCCAGCTATGAAGTTCTTAATGTACATATTTATTTGAGAGGACTGAATATATTTGGTCTAGTGAAAGAAAAGTATGTTCTATAAACAGATCTGTTCCTTCAGCAGAGCTTCATCTGTTTAGTCATTTTTTTGGAAGGAGTTGCAGCAGTAACGTTGAAAATCTGTTTGGTTGCTTGAAACAATCACTGGGCATTTGTACAGAAAACAGAGATTCAAGTCAGGAAGCTTGAAGAAGTAAAGCATGTGTGGATCTGTTGTGATGCCTAATGATTCATTTAGTGTGCTGTGGTTAATGATCATAATGACTATATGTGGTAATCCTGCTATCACCCTCCCCCTTCCTCTCTCACCCTCTCTACCCCTGAAACAGGCGAGCAAATAACCCAGCAGCAGACAGTACCAAACGCAGAGTCAGGCAGGCTTGGCTGGCAGCAGGTATGTGTTTACCACTCTCAACAAGACTCGGAATCGATTCGGGAGACTCAGTTTCCCACAGCCTGGCCCATGCTTGTGGCTCCCATCGATTTTCCACAAGACACAACAGGGAAAATTCCCTGCTGTGGACCAAGTTCCATGACTGCAAACTACAGAGGATGCAGTCCCTGGCTGTAATTAAACGTGCCTTTCTATTAGTTCATGCAGCTGGAGCCAAAGGACCTGGATTTGTTCGCCGATGCTGAGGGAGGCAGGAGCAGTAATTAATTAGCTAGATGAGCTTTTCCATTGTGCGGAGTCTGGTCCCATGACCCTAGACAAGTTTCATTGCAAAGCAAAGGGAAGATTTATTTATTAAAGCTTAAGGCAAAGGTACAGATAGATAGGTAAAAGTTTTGGAAACAACCTAAAATCCTTGTAGTGTGTAGCTGCCTGAGGAACTGTTTACTCCATTTTCATGAAGAATGCCCTCCTTCCATCCCAACTCTGACCAACTCTAGACTAGCCACCTGCCTAAACATGCTTCTTGGGGATTTTTCTCTCAATTCAAATGCAAATGCTATGCTGATAGCTTGCTCAGGAGGTTGCCAGCTAACTTACTCAGGGTGCAGTTACATTAACGTTTTCCCCAACAGCACAGGCAATTTGGAAGTTTTAGCCCTACCTTTGGCCACTTGGTCTTGGCACTGTACCATGCAGTTCATTGCCCCTCAGTTGTGCTGAGGCAGCTCTTTGTAGAGACATGAAATGATCCAAAATTAAAACAACACAACACCCTGACTACTACCCAAAAGAAGTTTCCCTGCCCCAGTTTACCACATAGCCCCACAGCCAGTTGCATCAGCACAAGCAGACAGGAGGTTGTGATTGTACAGTACCAGGTCTGGGTATCCCAGGATAGAAAACTGATGTGTATGTCATGGGTGGGAATGTAGCTGCCTTCTTGTTGAACGCAACATGCAAAATCTGTACCAGCTTTGCTGTTTCATTTTACCTTTATGCTAGTGGCAGGATGGAGAATGCTTGATGCTGCATGAAGTTGGAGTGGGCAGGTGATGCTTGACCCAGCATAAAGCCTGCTGGTACAAAGTTGACACGTTGAAACATTTTCAACAAATCTGAACCACCAGAGCTTATATCTGCGCTGCATTTTGCTCCATGGGGCCATGACAGTTTTGGTCAGGATACAAACTGTACTCAGTGTATTGCAAGACCTGCATGTCATCGTTTGACTCTTCTTCGTCCATCGCAGGTCTCTGCAGGAAGCTGTGAAGTTCCTGAGATATTTCCTTCCTGCTTTCATGGCCTGTACTTACCCTCAGCACTGTTTGAGGTTAACGCTGTTCCATGTCTTCTGTGTCATCAAAACCATAATTAAGAGCAGAGTCACTTTGCTACGCCCTGCTTGGCTTCTCACAGACACTGTACGAGACCTTCACAACAGCAAGCAGACTGGTAAACAAGGGGCTTGTTCGGACACCAGCTTTTTGGGTAAATCTGCCTTATTTCCTGTTGTCAGGATTTGGGATTCCTTTAGACCCAGAGGGAATGGGAAAAGCAAATGCTGAGGAAGGTGAAAGATGCAGCTGCTGTTCCCATCACTGAGAAGTTCAGAGGCAGGAGATCGATGGAAAAGAGGAACATTGGCTGCAGATAACACGGAGTTAATGCTCTTGACCAGTAGCCTGTGAGGGAGCGGTTTATTAATTTATTCAAAACACATTTCATGCAACCACTTCATTGAAAATTGCCTCAGAAAATCTATTTCTGATGTTTCACTCCATTGTCCCGTTCCTGGCCTACCTTCTTACCAGCAGATATCGACAAAAGCTGCCTCTTGGCACAAAAGCAAAGCGGACATCCTGATGGACATCAGGGCCAAAGCCTTTCCCAAGTGGCTGCTGCTGAGCAGGTGCAGTGCTGAGGGTGGCCAGACAGTAGCTGTTAGAGAGCAATTACTGTCATGGATCAGATTTGCTAATGTAATGAGTTAATGCGGAAATAAAATTAGTTAGAACCTCATAAAGAGACCACGCTGTGACTGAGGAGCGATGCCTTCAGATACATATTGAAAACAGATTTCTGCCTGAAGGCTATGAAAAGGTGATCTGCTGGCTGAGGAGAAGATACCATATTATCGAATAAATGTCAACATCTATGAAAATGCAGGCCCAAATATTGAAATAAGAGTGGGGTCCACAACTGGGAGGATTATTTGTGAGCACAAGGGCTATACATTTGAGCACGTAATGAGGAGATACGTACAAAACATTAACTAGGTGCATTTTGCTGAATGGTACCTGGTATATACCCATAGTCCCAGTGCTTGAATAGGCAAGTCTTATGTGAGCATTAGGCCTGATAAAGTGTTTTTAATGGTGATACTTGGACGTGCAATTCAACACACAATTACTTTTATTTCCATTTTCTTCTACTTTTTTTTTGTTATGATTAGCTAGAGGTACCTCGAGGATGCTTTGTTCCCTTCATCTCATTCAAACAAACTTAATATGCTTTTCTGAACAGCAACCAAGTTTATATTTGTGCCAGCACCCAAGCTTGTGTTGACTTGTACCATTGTGGCAGTAGCTGCTAATGAGTGCAAATGTGTTCTTGGAAAACCCTAGATGGCAGAGAGGCATCTCTGACTAGAGTGATGCTCCTGGCTATGAAATAGCTGAACACCTGTTCCTTGTTCAGTGCAAAAAAACCCAAAACCCCAAATCAAGTAACCCCATAACAAAAAAAAAAAGTCCCTCAGGAACTCTGTTCCCTTTTTAGTTTCCAAGTGCCCTCTGTCTGCAAGGGCTGCTGTCAAAACTCGGATTTATATTTTTTTTATATTTTATATATTTTATATTTTATTTACCAGTTTCTCTAAAAGTGCCGATTCCTCTATCTGCTCAGAACAAACCCTGCTCTTCTGTTCTTGTGTGCAAAGGTCTGCCATGATACAGCAGATGGAACTGAGGACTGACCATCAAGAAACAATTCCTGCAAAACCCAGACGGTGGTGGGAGGAGAAGTGATATTTGGAAGGCTGTTTGGCTTGGTGACATGAGGTGTTTTATGATCTAATCCAGCCTGTGATCACACAAGTCCTGCCTAATCAAAGCTAAAACTGGGCTGCACTTACACCTTAAATACACGTTACTTGTTTGTAGCACTTTTTCTTTTCAGTTTTTCATTGCTGACCTGACCAAGAAATCTAGAAATCTATTTAAAGTTGCATGGTCCTGTAATGTGGATTTTTTGCTTCACTCCATTTGCTTCATCCCTGTACTTATGTTGAAATATCAAGTCAGTGTTGGCTGGCTGAAGAGTGCTCTCAGGAGGGTTCAGCTGTAGTAGCTGTTCTCAGCTAATACTCAGCTGTGCTCGTATTAATGAGGACAAAACCAATCTGAGCCCACTCAGATATGTGAATTGCTAAGACAAACTCATTCTGATTTTGGTGTGGCTGGGAGAGAATTTAGCCCTTTTGCTCTCCTTCTAGCAGTAAAAATAAGCAAAATTGCTTAAAAGAAATGGAAGGTGCTTCAAACAGTTGAAAGTATCTTGTGTACAGTGCTCTGTTGGTGCAGCCAGCCTTGTCTTCCTAGACAAACAATGCTGGGGCTGGTGGTGGCTGATAGCAGAAGCACATCTGTGCCATCCCATAAATTGGATAGGAGGCTGATTAGAAATGGCTTGAGGATTCCATGTGAAGGATGATTTGTACTGGACATGTGCTAACCAGGCAGTGTTCCCTGCTTGAATCGCTCCACTACGTTATTGCCCCAGACTTTCTTCCAGCAAACATTCCTTACCCACTGCCATGGTGATGAGGCTGCTGAGGACTCTGGAAGGGGAGACATGTAGTACTGCCAACCTGCTCCGCTTCTCACCACAGAATTCAGCTGCCATTATCAGAGATAAAGCCCCATCTCTACTCCCACTGAGACTATAGGAGGGTTTGTTCAGACTTATGGGAGCTGGATCTGGGAAGAAAGAGAATGGCCATAAGGTAACAAAAGCATACCCGTGAACAGCTTTAACATGATCTTTAAAATACGCAACCAACCAACCACTCCAAAATCTCCATTGATAGAGTCTAGTTCTCTGCAGTACAAACTAGTCTCACTCCTAACAGCCAAGGGGCTGGCCTGTATGCACTTAAATTCACAGCTGACTCTTAATTTCTGCATTTATTCTGCCATCTGTGTGATGATTTGAAATACTTTTTTGATCTGCTTTGAAGGTTTTACCAAAGCACCAAAATACCCAGAGTCTTGAAGGGGTTGAAGATGTAAGGCTTTTATAATCTCTAGATTAATTTTGCAGCTATGGTCCACCTCAGGGATCTATAACTCCTCCAGGACTGGCAACAAACAGTTCTTGACTGTTTTAAAAATCTATCTGAACCAGGTACTTTATCATTTTGACTTTATGATACATGTGTTCACAGAAATATATAGAACCATTTTAATAGCTGCAAGCTGTTCTAGTTTGACCTACCCTAGTAGGTACTGGCAAAATCTGAACCTATTACTTCATTAGCTATTGTTCATGAGATCTGGATGGGTCAGAGGACTGGAAATGAAAAATAGCTTTTTCCTTTGTTGGGTACTGGTGTGAATTTCAGTTCAATTTCTAGAGAGTTGGACAATCATATCAGTTAACTGCCTTTACCTTTTTCAGCTCTAAGGAATGTTATATAGAATTTTCTTTCTCTTACTTGCCAGAACCAGTTGTTCAGAATGGTATTAAACTAACAGAAAAACAAATAAAAACCAACCAACCAAAAAAAAAAAGAAAAACCAAAAAAACAAAAAAGCAAAAAAGCAAAAAGAGGGAACAGCTGTTTCCAGAGATTAGTAATGGGGTGGAAGAGAGGCAACAGTTGATGTTTTCCCAGCCTGGAAAAGGTGCACAGTTTTGTTTTTTTGCAGCTTTCTTAATTGTCAGAAAACTGTGTCTCCAAATGTGGCAGAACAGACAGGGGCAGGCACTGGGATGAGCTCGGGCTGTCCCAGACACCTCCTGCCAAGAAAAGGCTTTTGCTATGAGTGTTTGGGGACAGAGACCACAGTTACATCCCTCTAAGCTCTGGTTTACAATAGTAACTCTGGGAGTGTGGATTATAAAGTCCCTGTTTTTTAATGAGGGAGGTCTTCTGCTTGTCTTGAAGCTAAGGACTGCTGACATTTTGAGTTCAGACTTCAACAGTCTGCCAGCTAAAATCCCTGTACAAACTTTGCAAATAGACTGTAATTTCTCCATGAGACTAGACTGATGCAGCCACCTCTGAAGGAGATTTTTGAGAGTGGCACTTGAGCACAAGCAGTCAATATTTATACATTGCAGCACTAAACTCTTCTCAGTAGAAGAGTAATTATCTAACACACTACACTGTCAAGTGGGAAGTCAAATATTTTTTGCTTGCTGTTACCTTAGTTACTCTATACATTGAGGATAAAATGAGAACCCCCTACAATAGATCTGTGGAGCTGTTGCAAGAGTTAATAAACGTTTGCCGAGCTCTTCAGAGTTCTCTGATTAAAGTAATTATGAACATGTGAAGTGTTAAAATCTTTTTGTAGACTTAGCTGCTGCAAAAAGGACTGGGCTAGAAGATGCTGGATCTCAATGTTGAGAAATCATTGAAAGCAGAATTTGAAAGAGAATGGTTATGTGTTAAACTGTAATCGTGTGAGATTTTATATATTTAAAGAAAGGCAGATCCTGTGATATTGACACAATATGCCAAGCTTTTTTCCACTCTGTCAGCCAAACCACCCTATTTCCTGGTAGGAATTCTGTGAAATATACTATTATCTTCTATTTAAGATGGGCTTTAATTATTATTACCCATCACAGACTGTCAGAAGTAGACACGTAGCTATTTCCCTTAGAAAATACTCGAGGCATTCAGGGAGGAGGGGAGTTCTCAAATAGTTCACTTAATCTCAGAATTAGACCCAAAACACCCCTTCTCCTCCTGCCCTTTTTTCCTCTCTCTTTTTTTAATGTTGCTTTTTATGGTTTTTTAAAATTACAAGCTGAGCAGTGACTGCCAACCTTCCTGTGGATGTGCAGTGCCCAGAGCCCCATGTTTGGCTTTTTTTTTTTTCCATGTTAAAAATGTTTTGTAATAATAAAGCTTCCAGTGTTAATGGTAAGGCAAGAAGACTTGATGTTTCTAGACTGTAACTGGCTCACATCCTCCTTTGCAGTAGCCAGTGGTAACAGAGAACCTTTGCCAGGTTGTAGCATCAGCATCCAGACAGCCTTTGGACTGTAAGGTAGAGCACACTGGGTGATGGAGCTCTGATATCACCAAGTCAGAAAAAATGAAACCAGGCAGTTGATTTTTATAACACTGTATATATTCTTCTTATTAAATATTGCATCTCAATAAATCCTTAATGATCTGTTTAGAAAAGTCCAAATGAAGTCACAAACTTAGGAGGATGGGTATAGGCAGAGATGTTATCAGAACAAAGTGATTGTCTGAGTTGGCCAAATAGACTTTACGCAGTTATATCTAATTGTGGAGCTACCTGCGTCAGTGAAAAATTAAGAGTATTTCTGTCACCCATGACTTGATGCAGAAATCACAGCAAGGAAGTTCACTTACCATTACATGCAAGAACCCCCAAAGTCTGGCATGTGCCAAGAGAATCAAATACATTATGCCCTGACAGCTGGGAAGAAGCAAACATCTTGGGAGGTTTGCGTGTCATGCCAGGCAGACCTACCAACTGAAAACAGGACTACTCCTTGCCATGTGGAGGGGCAAAGTAGCAGGGAAAATATCTGTAATCAGGGTGCTTTGGGAGTTTAGTTTTAGACAAAATGATGGTTATATGAACACTATTGTCAAACTGAAGAAGACTTTTAGGAATGCAAGTCCCAAATGCATGTTGAGTGACGTACAGTTGGAATACAGATGGGCAACTCAGCCTTAACTCATGCTAGCAAAAATGCATCCTGGAACATCACCCCTCTTCCTATGTTTCTACAGGGTGTCCTTTTAGAATCCCAAGTGTTATAGAGAAAGCAAAAGAGCATTCTAAGTATTTCCACAATGAGACATTGCCCCATGAACCTCACCTCACTGTAGCTGTCAAGCCTCTTTGATTTTTTCATTTCTGAAGTTCTGTCCTTTGCCATCGACTGCTGTTTTGGTACAAGAGCAATTAGTGATGCCTTTGTCTAAGTAACATGCAGATCAGGTTAATGACTTGTAAAGAAACCAGTTGAGAGCTGCCTAAGATTTGCTCCCTCACGTACCTCCACTGATTTATAAAACTGTGTTTTTATTTGTCTTTCCTTAAACCCTTGTGAACATTCTGAAACACATGGAAAGTGGCTTAAGTTGTAGTTCTAGTTAGCTCCTTACTGACATCAGCTAACACAGTTAGATAAAAACCAGGTAAGGCATATAAGCATAAATGCTCACTATATATAAAATGCACAATGCAAACACATACTCCAGGAAATACTCAGGTCACACAGTAAGGGAGGATGAGAAAAAATAAAACCAAAACAACTAGGTCTGTGGTATTAATCTTCTAAGGAAAGTAGGGAAGTTCCCCATGATATTAAAATTAAATGGAAAAAAGAGTAATGCTATGACATAGCTAGGGTGCACACTGTGCAGTGACAGATAGGTAAGTCAGAGATTCCACAGATATTCATGAATAGCTTCCATCATGAACAACTTCAGCCAGTAAAGCAACTTTCAGGCTTGGATGAAGGCTAGAGTTTTGAAACTTGGAGTCTGTGGGGGTGTGATTCACTTGACCAAATACGGAGATCTCCATCTATGCTCACTGTCTAGACTTCCATTATAGTCAGCAAAGAGAAAACAGGCATTTCTAGAGCATGATTTGCCTTCTTCTAAAATAGTCATCTGGGATATGTCAGGCAACTGCTTGGAGACAGAATTCCAAAGGTGACTTAGCAGTGTGGAAATTTGTGAGACAGAAAATTGTGTCCTGTAATTCAGAATTCCATTCTGGAGACTAAATTTTCTCAGTATATATGTTGAGAGCTATAAACCATGAGGCTTCAGAACCATGGGCTTACCTGAACTGAAATTCCTGGCTGAGGTCTTTGTCAGAAGGTACCTGTTCCTTGCTGGGCTGCGCTTTGACTGTGATGGCAGCCATGGTGCAGTTGGCCCATCTCTCGTGCCTTTTGAAAAGCCTTTTCCTGTAGGTAATTTGATCTTCAGTGACCACGTTGCAGCTGATATTCAGTCCTTGATTCCTCATAAAGTGTGATCCCAACAATTCTAGATGAGTCTGTCAAAATCAGCCAGAGGAGGGCACTTTTGAGCTATGGGAGATCTCCTGACCAGTGGGGCAGAAGGTGCTGCTTGATCCATGCATGTCTGGAGAGAGCATGGCAAATGACTGCTTCCAGTAGGCAGTATCACTAAGATGCGCCCTTTTGTAAGGAAGAGCCTCTATCGATGTGGTCATGGTGGTGCCATGTCACTCAGAAAAAAATGCCAGAAAACAGACCCTCGCCTTTATAGACCATGGGTGTTGCCTTGGTACCCATTAAGCGGTACTGGTTTAGAAGTGTGGGCCCTGTCATGCCAAGTGCTGGCCTTCATTCCGGACACTCATCACTTGAAAAGGTCAGACCACTAGATTGCATAGCAGTGAAGTTGGAGATCTGCTTAGCAGCCGTTCCTGCAGAGACGTACTTTCAGGGAAAGTATTTAAAACATTAGCAGTGGGGGGTAGGGTGGAAATTGCGGGGAAAGTAAAATCTGTACGTATTGTACATATGTTTGCTTTAAAGAGCGGGTGACCCCTGCTGAGTTTCTTGGCACTGAAAACCAGGCCAGTGAGGACATCACCAGATGGGTTCATTACCAAGGCATTTTCATTATCAGCCTCGGGGCCAGCCCCTCGTTGTCCTCCTCATTGGAGCATGGGAAGGAACACTCTGTTCTGAATCCACCGAGGTATGAGAACACAGGGGGAAGTGCTTATTTCTGGGACAAAAAAAGCCATGGTAACTGATCACGTCGTACACATTCATGGGAGAAGCTGAAGGCCAGTTTGCTGATCTTACAGCCAGCCCCCTTCTCTCAGCCTGTGTGACTAAGTACATACAAGTTCAAACGCACTATTAAGATCCCGAAAGTGCCATTAGAAATCCAGTTCATGTTTCATGAGGCTTCCCTGGCATGACCCTATCAGTACACTGATTCCACTGGAGCTCACTGGAACTTGTACAAAGACAACATGAGCAGGCAGAACATAAGCAAACAGTAAATCTTGATTAATCCAATCTGAAGGAATTCCCTACTGCAAATGGACCTACGCCTTGAATTTGTTCTGCCTTATCTTGCGACATTCGTTCTCCAAGAGTGACAAAGTGATAATTGTCAACACTCAGACTCCTTTGAAAACTACATCTGCAGAAACAAAGACATCAAGTTGGACTGATAGTTCTTCAGTGCTGTCCCAGAAAATCACTGTGCATTACACAGGCTGTTATTTTCCCCAGAAGTTGTCAGATGCAAACAATGTCAGCATGAGGCTTTGCCTGCCTTGGTCAGGCTGTAAAGGCCACATTGGTGCAAAAGATTGGTTCCTTCAGCTAGTGTGCTTCTCCCTTTTGTCCTCTGTTAGTATGCGACCAAGGATTTGTTGAGTAATTGCTCAAAAATTGCAGTGGAGGAAGGTGTGCTCATGGGTTCAAATGCTATTAAAGATTTTGAGCTAGGATTTTGTGCAGTGGGCAACCCCTTTCTGCCTCAGGCAACCTCATTCACTGTGTGCTAGTCTTGCAAGTGTGCAGGGTGGTATTTCTATCACCTCTTTCCCAATTACCATTGTTTACACATGAAGCCACCTGTCTTCTTGGTACCTTGCCATGGTGAAAAGAAGTTTCTTTCCATGTTCTGAAGGAAAGAAGACTGATAAAAAAAGGGAAGGGATTTTATCATTTATGAAGAAAAAGCAAATAGATATTGCAACAGACCTGGAAGGGTCAGAATGGACTGAATGTTCTTAAACCTTTATGGTAATTTGCTTCAGTAATTTCCATCATAATTAAGAAGCTGATAGAGAAGCTGTTATTGCTATGAGTCAGGCTTGCAAGGTCTGCTTCTACAGCACACTTTGCTGCAGGCTGCCCATATTCAGCATTTAAATGCTATTAATTTAGAAATAGTTACTAGAAATTCGTCTGTTAAATGCAAGGTTTAGATACACAATGCAGATATACACAGCTGATAATAAACCCCAGCTGAGGGGAAATGAGGAAGTTTTATGCATGCCTTAGGTCTCTGCTTCCACCTTTGCCCTCAGAATATGTCAGAGTAATCTTGAGGGAATTTTTTCAGATGCTGTGTGGTGGCTGTTTCCCTCCTGCTGGCTTTGCCTTTCCTGCAGTGTGGATGTGAGAGAGCAAGCCAATGCTCAGCTTGGTGAAGCCACATGTGGCAAAGGTCACCCCTTTGCAGTGTATATCTGTCCAAACATATAATCAAAGCTATTCTGCCCATGCTGCCTTCCATGAGGTCTGCTGGATACTGAGGGCTTCTGAAAAGCAAACTGTCTTATTGAGGTGCCAAAACAGGGACACAGATTTTATAGGTTTTCCTTTTGAGAATCATGAAGCTTTTATTAGACAGATGGTTGATGGTTTCAGCTCTGGAACTGTTCATAAGTTGTCTGCTTGAAAATTTGCTAGTCATTACTTCTGTTCCAAGAGAAGATGACTGGCATTTATATTTTTTAAAATGGCATAATAGGAAATACTGGCTAATGGGGAATCTGGTTCAACTGTCCACTCCCTTCCTGACCTGTAGATCCAGTTACTGGTAGGAAGGACAGCAGTTACCTCATGGAGCAAAGTGGTGTTCATGAACAGCAGGATAACAGGGAGCTCGGACGTGTCTGGAATTTGGACAGTGCTCAATACGTGCAGCATTGGATCATCCTTCTCTGCAAGACACTGCTTTGATTCCGCCTCCTCAGGACAGGTGTTCAGCAGATTTGTTGTGCAATGTGCACCGTGGGGAGCAGTGACTCCTCCTGCCTTTGTGTGACTCTTGTTTCCAGAGCAGTAACAGCAAAAAGGCTTAGTGAATAGCATCATGATGCCTTGCGAAGCACCAGGATGTGCTTCATCAATCTTACTAGCATGTAAAGGTCTGGCTTTCTGTTAACTTTTTTATATTTTTTTTTATTTTACCTTCTCAATTCATGTTGAAAGGGGACAGAAAATGGCTTGAGAAAAGCTTGGTTCTCTGCTCCTAATAATTAATATCTACACCCGATGGCTTTAGGAAAGCTATGGAAGGTGCTATTTGATCACTGTCAGATTTCTGATGTAGAGGTGTCTGGTGAGGTGTGGGATGGATGTTCTTGTAGCTACTGTTAAAGAGCAGGAATTGAGGCATCTGTCTTCTACCTAAAGCCTCTGAATGTAGAGCAAATCACAGAAGTCCATGGTTCTTTTAAGCTATGCATGCTACAGAAAGGTGTAGTACATGCAGTGTTCTTGGAGTTGCTGTGTCAACAATCTATACTGCAAACATTGCTGGGTGGGTGCTTTCTGCAGATTTGACACCTCTGGATCCTTCATTATCAGGCACATACCAGGGCAAGGCGAGGACTTCTGGCTATGAGCTGAGTCACATCTGAAAAAAGAAACTTCAGTTACAGCATGGTACATTATGAGAGTATCTCTGGGAGTGAGATTGCTTTGGTAAGTTGTCTCTTGGGTCTTCTCCTTTAGTTGGCTACAACAGTTGGTTCTGCTTGCCTTGGACAGCTTGTACTGTGAATGCAAAAGCTCTGTGGATGCATTTTGAATCATACCCATTGCAGTGGGCTTGTATCTAGAAGATCTCTGAGGTCCCTTCTAACCCAAACCATTCTGTGATTCTCTGATATCCCTGATGTCAGTTGTATAAGTGCCTGAGAAGGTTACAAAATCTATTCCTACATCCACAGTGAATGAAGCACGTAGCAATATTCTTGAGCTGGACACAGCATGTGTTGATGCAATTAGTACTCCTGCACTTCAGGATTTGCAGCCGCAGCACGTTTTGCCTGTGAGAATGTTCCCTGCAGCACATTCATCCCTCACTGCAGAGAGAATCTCAAATAACTTTTTGGATGTCTGGGGACACAGAAGTGTAATCATTTGCTCTGAGAGCAAACACAAGGTTTTATAAAAAGGTTTTGCAGTATGACTCAGGAACAAGAATTACTGCGTGTTGCTTACTAAGAGTTCTAAAGCGCCTGTAAGGGAGGGTTTTTTACATTTTATGACATACCAAATGCCAAAGTTGACCTATTCACCTGCTTTATGGCTAAGGAAATAGCCACAGAATTATGCAGCGACCCAGTTTAATATTAGTCTTGAAGTTAAGCCCAAGAGAAGTGAATAATACAAATGGTGACTATAAAATAAGAAGAAATAACCTGAGAACACTTGCTTTCACTGCTTTTGGCTGGCTTCAGAAGATATGAATGCACTGTAAATCCCAACTTTCCCTTCCTTTGGGTACAAAAACTCTAGATGAAAATAAATGTCTAAATAATAGGCAAAGTCTTTCATGCAAGGGTATTAGATAATTCATGACTAGACTTGTGTTACTCATAATTTTTTCAGATTTGCTTAGCTGATCTGAAAATTCACGAGAAAAAGGTTTTGATTTTGACTTAGGCAGGATAAACAAGCCCAAACTAGCTGTACAATTGAAAGGACTTGAGGTCAAAGAAAAGAGGCTGTTTAACCCAGATGTTGTACTTTGTTCAAACATTAGAATATTTCAAAAATATTATGAAGTAGTTTTTTAAATTTACCAGTATGACTGATCTAGAAAAGTGACAAGTTTTGATTTTTCTCTTATTTTTTTTCCCCTTTTGGGATGTGTGGGTTTTGGTGAAAACAATTTGCTAGAATGAGAATACATCCAGCCAACCTACCATGTCTCTTTTGTTTTCTTTCAACTGAAGGGTTTTGCCAGTTCTACTTCCAAGGCAGAGATCGTCATCATTGTGGGCTGTCACTGGGCAGCTCTGGGAAGAGAACTTTCTTACCCTGGTGCCAAGGGCTGGGTAGTCTCACTTGATTAAGACACATTAATGAAGACCGCAGGGAGCCTTTTTGATTTAGAGGAATGACCTGGTGATCCTGCTTTGGCAGGGTGTTTGACTAGATTGTCTTCAGAGGTTCCTCCCACCTGCTGCCATTCTGTGATTCTGTGAGAAATGGCTGGTTTGGGCTGGGCTGTGCAGGGCAGCCTGAGACTGCAGCTGGGCAGCTGCTGCAGCAGTAGGGGTTGTGGCTTACAAGAGCTGCTAATGGAACAAACAGTTCCCTCTGTCCCTGGCGTGGATTGAGCTATGGTCGGGCAGTGAGCTGCTGACCCGGTACAGGATGTCTGTGGGATGGGAGGGAGATTTTTTGGACAAGAAATTCTGCAGGAAAATGTTCTGCAAACAACTGTATTTAATCTTGGTTTCTGCTCTGATGTGAATGCTCATGGTTTGCAAAGTTTGTTCAAGAAGGGGTCAGCCATGTAACTCCATCGTGAGGGACACTGGAGGCGTCTTACTCCTTTGCATAAAAAATATCTGAACAGGACAAAACAGCTCTCCACTGTCAGTGGCACTGAACTCAGCATTGGCTAGCCTTGTCCTGTGGTAAGTTCAAGTACAATCAATGTGTGTATTTTATGCTCCCAGCAATGAACCCATTTGAGGCACTTTGAAAGGAGATAGTGCTTGATCTTTCTGTTAAAAAAAATGTTCCAATCACAGAAACTAAAAGAAGAGAGAAAAGAATAAATTTTTTGGAGTTCACATCACTAATGATATTTGGACAAAGCAAACAGAGCCTGGTTCAATAGGTTCTGACTGTCCTCTATACCACTTAGGGGAGGATTAAGGAAGTATAACTTACAAAGTCTGCACACACAAACTCTTGGGTTCCGATTTTTTCCTTATCTTACCGTGGCTATATATAAAACACTTTTCAAAAGCCTGTGAAGCTACTAGGGATCCCTCTGGCTAAAATCACTATTGCAAAAGGGAAGGCTTGCAGTGTTGAAGGCTACCCCCATCTGTAAGGTCGCAGCCTGGAGACAATGTTTATACATTATTCACACATGGCTTTAAATGTCTAAGCCCTTCTTTTCCATGTGTGTATCTCCAAAAAGTTCATCCCTAGTGGAGATTTGATTTACCTCAAACTTGTGTTAGTGGCTGAAATTTCACTGTCCTAATTTGCCTCATGTACTGGCACAAAATGTGATTTATTAAAACAATGAACAATGAGGCAGCATTGCAGAATGAGAAATATTCAATAAGGAGAAGTATGGGATTAGGGTTGGGTAAGGAATTGTAGTCATCACTGTTGAAAAATCTTTGGGTAAGGAATGTGTTGTGAAGGATCTGAAAGATAGCAGAATATTCAAGGTAACCATTAAGATACATTTATGCATTTATACTCAACCTGTAAGAACCAAGTGAATGATGTCTCTGTAATTTAGAGACATACCTTTTGGGCTTCACTAGAATAGTAAGTGAGGGAGCTCTGGTCTCTGAAATGGTCAAACATGTATTTAGTCTTCTAAAGGATGGTATGACAGACTTGTGGTCAGACCAGTGTCAACTATTGGCTTACTTGCTAAAGCTCATGGTTAGAGAAAGCCCATCCACCTCTGACACCACCAAAAAAAACTCGCAAGGAAAAAAAAGGGCCAAGGAACAACAGAGAAGTTGAAAGCAGTAAGGAGATGGAACTGGGTAGCATGAAGGTTGTAGCAAATGAGAAAAAGGAGAGGAGAACAGGAAAAAGTGAGGAGTTACTTGTTACATTTTCTTTCATTAAAAAATGAACGAACAAAAGTCATCTAGTTGGGCCACCAGTATCTGCAGGCTCCAGAGATCTGAAGTCTGATAGGTGACACCAGAAGAAGACATACTAGTTGCTTTACTTGGATTAGAGTGGGAGATGAATGATGAGAGAGGAAAATCCATACAGTGTGATAGAAAAAAAAAAAGAAAAAAAGCTACCCTCAGCATGGCAGAGCAATGCTGGGAAAAATGTGAACAACTCATAAGAATGTTGCTGTCATTTGTTCCAGTACTTAATATTCTAGACAGAGGGCTGTTCTCTGTATTTCTTTGCATGACCTTATTGTGTATTTAGATATATTTGCTAGTGACCTGGAGTTTTGGATTGGCATTGGCTGGAGAATTTTTCCTTACAGAGATTGTTTTCCTGTTTCATAATAGGAGGAATTTAACTCTTCTAAGAAAGGACAAACGGGGCCTTATTTCTGTGATAATGCCAATAATAATAGCTACTATTTTCTTGTCCAAACATTCTTTCAATGCAAATGACATTTTGTACAAAATGTATTTTTTTTCCAAAATATTTAAATTCTTGTCTGAATGCAGCGGGAGTTTTGGCAGTGGTTCAATGGTTGTGGTATGGAAAATGTTCTCCTTTGATCTTCTGTTCATCCTCTTGATCTTGTCCTCTTCATTTCACTGAATCTTTTCTGCACAAGGATGAAGTTGCTCTTCTGTGCTCAGAACCTTTGGTGACCCTCCCTCATTTTACTATGTGTGACCATTGAGTTACTTTGAGGGGAGCACATATATACAAGTAATTGAAGAAATTCCCCTGACTGGATGGCATATAAAGGTAGTGGTATCTTTTCTAATGGAAATGGGTGACAAAGTGGCAGACGCCACTCACTGTTCATTTCAGGAACAGTTCTGGCTAATTTTGTTTGCATTTCTGCCTGTTTACACATAAATTAGTGAGATAAGCCCGTACCACACATTGAAATTCTCATTTTCTTGTTGCTGATACTGCCTTTCTTTCATGGTCTTGTCAGCAATAGGGCAGAACCTGGTATTGCTAGCTAGAAGTATTGTCATTCCATTGATTAGGCAGTGGTTTTGGCTCTCATTAGTGGAAACCTTCTGCCCTTGTGCTGTGGCATTGAGAAATGGAAGGGTAATATCTGGGGTTACTGCCTGGTCCGGTGTTGTGGGTGGAGGTGCTTCATATCCCTGCTCCTCTGGTCTTGCAAACAGGAAAAATTGTTTGAATTCATCCCAGTTCTTTCCCAACCTGTGCATTTGGGTGTCTTGCTAAAAGAAACAAGGACATAGAGAGAAGTTCTGTTTTCATATCTGCAAGTGGTATGTGGGCAGCTGGCTCAGCCATGGGGTGCATGGAAGAGCTGCACCTCCCTTGTTGTGGGAGCATGGTCTCTGGGAACAGTTCAGGTTCACAGAAGAGGAAATATGGAAAAGATAACAGAAGATTGAAGATGCAAAAGCATCTTAGATGTCATTTTGCGTCAAGATTAGATTTCCAAGCTTCTGCAGGATCTGGGGAAGATGAGGCTGAAAAGTAGCACTTAAAACAGCAAATCAGTGCCCTGTTTCTTGCTTTAATTTCGTGATCAGTGCGGCCTAATGGGGTTTCAGTTACTTTCTGTGGGTGAAATGACCTGACATGTTATTCATTCATAGTTTCTCCTCTACACATGGTGCGTATGTTTGTCGGGGTTGCTGCCCACTACAGAGCAGGTGAGAGATTAGAAATAGTTATATTGATGTGACCATGAGAGATAACAAACGTTTAATATTTTAAACTTGCTTACTAGCAAACAGTATTGCAGCCAGCCAGATGATGGCTAAACAAGCAAACTTTTCAGTATTGCACTTTCAAGCTGGTGCACCACAAAAGGAACAAGTGCTGGGACTAGTGACTGTCCTTGGAGATGCCCTACACTTTCCCAGGAATTCCTTCTCTTGTGCATCACAGCCAGTTCCAACTGCTGCAGTAACACAGAGCCATACCTCAGACCTTTCCAGATCATATAGGAAACAACTAGTATCATGATTCATGTCCATATGCTGTCAGAGCTGGCTAACTCCCCTTGTAGTCAAAACTGCAAGCTGAATAACTGAAACCTTGCATCAGATCTGGAAAACAAACTGTTCTGTTTCATACCCCATCATCATCAGTATGGAGAGCAGGGATAACACTTCAGCTGGCAGCATTGGCCATGAGGTTTAACAGAATGCAGTGTATTCTTCCATGACTCTCAGTCCTGGAGTGCTGACAGCAAGGGACTAGAAGTGGGCCAAGGAAACTGATGCTGGATATGAGTCAGGTACGGGGCTGAACTCAGCTTGGATTTAGTATTATTCAAATACCACAGGTGGTTTCTGTTAGGATTTGGCCTCGTGTGGCAAGCCTGAAGTCAGGTCAGCTCTTTAGTGAGTTCCAGCATGGAATTCTCATGAGCATGGTGAGTTGAGTGAGATTTTAGTCACACCTGAAGCAAAAAGCAGTTCCTTTCCTGTTTGGGTGTGAACCTGGGCACAGAAGTCACAGGGGCTGGTGTGAAATGTACACAGAGCTAAGAGTGGTCCCAGCAGCACACACATTTCAGTTTTCTTTAGCTTAAATGAGATTTGTACCAATGAGCTGTAGCAGCATTCTGACACGTGGTCCTGTGACTGGAGGTTGACTCTTTACACCGTTAATCAAAGAGTGGCTCTTTTATCAACTTCCAGTTAGCTGCAGAGGAACCCCCGCATGTGTTTTCAGAAAAGCTGTGAGAATTTTTGAGACTGAGTGAGAAACCGCGGCAGCTCATCAGTTTGTAAGTTTATACAGTGCTTTTTGGGCCTTCCTTTGCTTGCAGCTGTTCTGACAGATATTGTAAAAGACCCACCAATGTAAGGACAAGTAGTTTCCAAGCCCATTCTGGGATCCAGTTTGTTACGGATAGATCAGGATTGGCTTTTGCTAACCTGGTTTGGTTAGAAATTCTCCGGAGAAGTGCCAGACCAGAGAAAGCAGAATGTGCCTCCTGGTATGAGCAGAATACAGCCATATTCCCATCCTCTGAACATTATGCAACAAAGAAAGGATTATTTCCATGTTTTTGAGACAAAACGTATGTTATGGGTCTAACTGGAACCCAGAGAAACCTCTTGGTGTGAGATGCAGAGGCAACATCAGCGAACTTTGATGCTGTAGGGACTCAGAGAGTGTGTCATGCTTGTTTCTTGTTTGACGTGCAGTGACAGTACATTTTTGCCCTATTTTATTGGCATAGAAAGCACACTGGCAGAGGCTTACTTCTGACATTTTTCACTTATGCCTTTGGGGCATTGGTGAGATAGCAAGAGCTACAACTAGTAGCTTTTTATATAGATGTATTTATTAGCAATGCATCACTTCTTAATTTATTGCCCGAGTTTTGAGCAGTTCTCACTTGAATCCCAAGAGAGACTGTTAAAGACAGAGGATTCACAGAATGTTTACAGCAAAGGTAAATACACTAGACTTAAAGATGGAGGAAATTATGTTTGCTTGTCCGTTTGGAGGCTGGAGGACTCTGTATTGACTGCAGAGTCCAAGGAGTACCACCAAACACGTCCTTGATTTCCTAGGCTTGGTATTAGTAGGAACTGACCCTAGTCTAAACTTTGTCTCCCCTATGTTATTGATCAGCTCAGTCTCTGCTAATTTGATCCAATACGGTCATTAATTAGCCAGTTTACTAGCTCATTCACATTTTTATCCATAATTTAATAAGTATATTCTATTAATCTTTGTTAGTATGCCAGCAAAAGAAGTGAGCTATTTCTGGGAGAAACGGTCTGGTTTATTAACTTCTAATTAATAAATGGTTGGGTTGGGTTTTTTCCTGAGTTTCAGCAGTGCCAGTCACAAAGGTACAAAGATTTTGAGCTATTTGACTCTGTTTCTAAAAGAAGACATTTCACACTGGTTTAATTTTAAATATTCAGCCTGCCCTCCTTCCCTTGCACAGAGGATTTGGAGGAGTCTGAAGCGCAGTGTCTGGATTTTTACTGCGCTTAGCCAGTAAAATGATCAAATATGGCTTCCAAAATACACAAAGTGTGCAAGAGCTGCTCTTTACCAAAAGGCTGCTTTTTGCAGAGTCATTTTTTGCTTATAACTTTGTCCTAGCAAAGCCTTGGAGAACTGCGAAGTGGATTTGTGGAGCCAGAGAACCGGTTTCTGATTTCAGCTTTATTTGTTAAAAATTTTTAATCCCCTTGAATGTCACCTGTGTTTCTGAGGTCATGTAATAAATGAAAAGAGTTTCTATTAAATCAGAAGTGCAATTTCTTGTCCTCTAGTTCTGGGTTTAGCCAGGGATGCAGCAGTATCATTCTATCATTGAGGCATCCACAGTATCAGAAAGCCTCGTTTACACGCGCTTAAGCCCTCGGCTGACAGAGCTGTTCTGATTTCCCTCAGTCATTCCTACTATGGGTTGCACATTGAAAGGAAAATCCTCCCCACAATACTGGACATGCCATGCTCTTAGCTGACTGACGTTTATTAACTAATACAACGATGCAAATGATGTACCAACACAGCTAAACAAAAGAGCCCAGTGTTGAGCCTAAATCAAGGTCCTAAATCATAAGCCGTGGTGTGACAAACTGCACGATGTTTGCCAGTACTTTTAAAATGGGGCTTTCTTGCCAGGCTGAGAATCCATAGAGCCCAGCCAAAGAAAACAATGGGAGGGAGCCAGGGTTCTCCCGAGCCTTGGCATGAAATCCACAATAGTAGCTTTGGCTGAGGTCCATGGACTTGAGCACATGCTCCATAAGGTCACTTCAGAACACCATAATTACTTGGTATTTACTTCAGTGGGTTTTGCAGACAAAAAAAAAAATCAATAATAATAAAAAAGAAAAGTGCCACCAGCACAGCTTAGGGACTCTGTTACGATCCCAGACCTTTGCTGTCTCTGAGTTGCCTGTCTCTGGTTCGGCACGACAGACTGGGGAAATGTGGTCCGACTGGCTAAATAATAGCAGTGATGATAAGTAATGCATCACGCCTGGGGAGTTAGAGTGGACTTTATGTCCTGGCTTGTCCTCAGACTCAGCAGCAGTGTTTGTCACTGCCATTCAGTGGCTGCTTACTGACCTTTGGGGGTTGAATTTGGGGGTCACTACTGAGTTCATCTAAGGCAAGCATTTGCTTTTTCATCCTCTCTTTACTGGCAGTTCTGCCAAAGAAGTTAAGATCTGAGCAGATTGTTAGGACTGGAATACAGCCCCAAATCCAAGGTCTGTTTCTGAAAACTCCGAATAAGATGGGGAAACTGAAAAGTCAGGCTTATTCTGGATTTCAGAGCTTGGAGTGGATGATGCACAAAAATGTTGGATCCACTGAGTTTAGTCCCATGAGGGGTCATTCAGAATGGGTGCTGTTTGGATTCTGTCTGTCTCTTACCCCCAGAAATGATCCCTCCAGCACAGGGAAAGGAGCAAGGCTGAAGATCACTGTCCTGCCTCTACCCAGGGATCTCTCCCCTTAAGTGTGGGGTCTCCAGGACTCAGACTCAGCTCACTAACACTCAGCCTTTACTATTTACATTTTAAAAAAGAAACCACATTTGATTATTCAGCATTCCTCTTCTACATTTTTATTGCCGTTTACAGAACTTCTCTGAAGGCCAGAGGAAACCTTTCTGCCTGACATATTTAATATTTTAGCACTTCATAGCATCTTTAGACAAAAACGTTCAACATGCAGATGTGTTTTGGCAGCTCTGCTTGTGGCCTCTGTTTGGTCTCTGGTCTTAAGGAGTGAAAGAATGAAAGAGGAAAAAAAAAACCCTAGGCTTAAACTGGGTCAGCTCTATTCCCTTTATTTTCATTGATAGCTCCATTTGGGATTTATGCATCAATATAGAAGTAGGGAAATATATACCCCAAGCATATGTCCTTGAAGAGCAATGTCACATCTTAATTTTCTTGGGCTGGCAGTGCATGCATTCCGTCCTCTCTGTGATGTAGAACTAATGAAGACAGAAGTGCAAGAAAACCTATAATCCAATCCAGTACATACCAGGCATAGCACACCAAGAGGCAGACTCATCTGAAACCTCATGGTGCTGGAAAGAAAATCCAGGCCATGCAGCCACAACAGTCCAGTATTTCTAGCTGGTGATATTTTAGGCAAGGTTCTGCATCCATAGAAAAACAAAACCATGCAAGAGAGCCTACCTTGCATCACTTTATGTCAAATACTTGTAACAAGCGATGTGTGCAGGGACATTCAAACATGCAGAAGCACAGTTGTCAGAAGAGCCTAAAGACATGAATTGAACATTTTCCTCTGGCCATTTGGGATCTGTTTCCCTGTGCTGCAATCCTCTACCTATATCCCAGGAGCTTTGTGCATACAAACCATGTATTGCTGGTACCATGGTGATGAATAGTAACCCTACAGACATGATCCGTTTTGGCTAGGGTTCTCTGTGAGCCTGGAGTGAGGGGGGCTCATTCTGGTGCATGGTGCTGGGCAACCCTGTGTGCTCCTTTCTGCCTGCTTCTACCTGCTTTCTTTTTTGGATTAGTGCATAAATTCCTGCAGGGAGGAGAGGTTTGAGGTTTTTTACAGAATTGTGTGCTCACAGTGATTTGTACAATGAGATCTTGGTATCTGTGAGGGGTCCCTATGGTAGTGCCTACAGCAGCAGGGGAGGAATATAATAGTAATAATGATAAAAATAATAACAATAACCAACAGCTGGTGGGGGAAAGAGCAGAAATGTGATGTAACTTTCCATGTGTCATGTAACAGTTCGGTATCAGAACCCTGAAAACAAAATCTCTGTGTATCCTGCCTGCCAGTCCAATTCTCTGGGCTGGAGAGGACAGTACTGACTGGCGATGGATCCTCATCTGGGCTGGTTTTACAGGCTGTGCAGATTCAGAGAGAAAGAAGTTAATAATACAGATCGTTCTTCATAACAGTGGATTTCCATTTTTGCTGTGTTATCTACCTTCAAAATACTGTTAACCTTCAATCCTCTTAGACACAGCTCTGTAAATGCCATTATCTTCTATCCCATACTATTAAACTTAGCCAGTATCTTAGCTGCCTTGTGCTTTAAGAAAAGTGGATAATCAATGAGTCATTAGCCCTGGAGATGAGATTTAAAAAGTAATGTCCAAGTGTACACTGTTTCCAGAGATACCATGAAAGTCACTTCTATGTCTTTAGATGCTCATATGTGAAGCAAGAATCTCAGTGTGTCTGGTAAGTGTTAGATAAATGCACAGAAATGTAGAGATGCCCCCACTTTCTTAGCTTGTGCAGTTTACTTTCACGACTTTTTTAAGCCCAGTGGTCTGTAAATGCTATCCATCACTAATTACTGGTACCTGCCAGGCAGCTGGGACTTGCTCTGGGTTAATTTGCCATCAGATGTCTTTAGGAACTTATTTGTCCTTGTGCTAATGATTCCTCACCCTTGTCTCAAGAAATGGGCTGACAGAGTAATGCTGTCTGAATTTCAGCTCATCAGCAGCTTCATCACTTTCCATTCAAAGTAAAAGTGAAATGCTCACCTTGTGTCAACTACTCTTTGCTGTGCTGCACCTGGCTTTTCGATCTGCTGGGTCCTGCTGCCTTCCTCCCAGCATGCTTGGTGAACTCCTGTAGGGATGGATGATTCTCTGTCTTCCCACTGTCTCGATCTTGAAGGGAGTCGCTCTGGGGAATATCACAGCATTGCTTTTTCATCATTTTGCAAGAGTATTAAAGCAAAAATATGTTTGATGTTAGCTTTGGCTGCCAGGAGCATATAAGGTGATGCTGTCCCAAACTAGGGGAGAACCTTCAGAGTCTCCAGTTACTTGCCTACTGCTGACCCAGTAAGTGAACCCATGTTTACACAGGAAAAATCATGGAAGTGGTTAGTCTAGATGGTTGGGCAGGCATGTCTCTGCCTGTCAGCTGTACATCCCTCCCAGATGTGACACCTGATAGGGAAGGCTCTGGTGGGAGTTGACAGAAGGATACAGAGGAGGCAGATAAGGAATAGCATGAAATTGTTTTTGCTTCCCTGTAAGTGCAAGGGTAGAAGCCAGCAGGTGTTTTCAAGGAGTGACACCAGAAACCCAATTCTCATCTCTCAGAGGATAGTCTTCCTAAGCCTCTTGTGAACCTAACTTCTTGGCTCTGGAGGGGGCTCAGTATGGTTGTTGAGTAGATTCAGATATCTGCGCATCTGTAGATAATGAACGATAGCAATTACGTGTTCTTTCTGAAAGACAAAGCAGCATATTGAATGTTGTTGGCAGGGAGCAAAGCCCAGGAGAACCAAGATAAGGGCTGCTGATGTGAACCATCCCCTCTGTTAAAGGGCACTATTGTCATGGTGGTGCCTTTGCATTTCCTCCTTCCTTCTTTTGGCTTTCTTTTCACCACTCCTTCCTTTTAAAAAAAGGTATGATGCAGCAGCTTTTGTTACAGACCCGCAAAACATGGGTTGGGAAACTGAGGAACAGGAAAATGTATAGTGCTGAAGGGTGGCACAGTGTCAGTGTCAGTGTAGGACTGAGAAGTAGAACCAGGCAGAAAGCCAGTCTCTCCTGATTTCTCTTCCTGTGCTCAAGCGTTAGAGATGGATCCAATTTCAATTCTGGCAAAATTAATAAATCCTTGCCTGTGTTGTCCCTGGCACATTTCATATGAATTTCTGCCTTTGAAGAGCCACAGATAGGCTTCTGCAGTACAGTGGATCTCAGAGCCTGCCTTACCTTTTGCACATTTGGATGCCCTGTGCTTGCCCATCCCAGAACCTGTTTGTATTGCACATTTAAACCCACCAGTGGGGTGTCAGCCTGCTTTGGTGCAATGAGTTCATACATGGAACCACGCCAAAGCTTAATGAGCAATCAGAAAGGTGAAGGAACACTCAACATGCTCACTTGCTGCTGCTCCCAAGGGCATCCTTTAACCCTCTGGGTTCAACACCATATTATGCAGAGTTTGTTTTTGTGCTCAGTGGGGTGTGTAATTGTCCCTTCAGTGACTTGAAGAACTCTTGAATGTTCAAAGACCATTTGGGGAGCAGGGGGGTGGAGGGGGAAACACAAACAGATAAGTAACCTATTTAGGTAAGGTTCACAGTGATTTCACTTTCTGTTTGGCCTGAAGAACTCCTGTCCCTATTAACAGACACCTCTTCCTTCGGCACCAAACTCCACAGCTGCCAACAGAACATTGTTGTTAGTGTTTTCTGTTATGTGGTGGACACTGCTAGGCACTGAGCATGATCCACAGGGTAAGTCCCAGCTAGAATAAGCTAATAAGTTAAAATAATTGGCTTTTTTAACTCCAGCCTGAATAAAATTCTCCACTTCCTTAGTCAATATTCTGGAATATGAACTGACTAATTCACAAGATAGTTTGCTGGGGACTGTCTAAAAGGTTCAAAGAGGTGCTGTAATGCTGCATATACACATACAGATGAGTATATGAAAATAATGATGAGACTCATTACATACTGCTTTTCCTCTGTCTTGCCAGCCAGCAGCAGAAAGCACACCCATCTCCCAAGCAGAGGTCTCAGTGGGGGACATCTGCAGTGCCTGGGTAACCTCCAATGGTAACCATGTCAGTGGTAGCCATGTGGGCAATAAAATGTAGGGGGGAGACAGGCAAGATCTATGCATGTGAACACTCAGAAATATGGGCTGTACAAAAAAGACAGGTTTGGAGAGGAAGATAGAAGGATACGCCGACTTGGAGACCTGGCCCTGGGCCAGGGAACATTGCAGAAGGCAGGATGGAAGCTCAGTTAGAGACAAATGCAGCTGTGGTTAAGGTGGTTCTTGAGGGCAGTCTTTGTTCAGACAGTTTAAAAAGAAACATGTAAACTTACACCTGCAAGAAGTGCATTCATGTGTGTTCCAGCCAAACCCCATTGAAGGCAGGAGGAATCTTTCCACTGACTTCAATGGGCTTTGAGTCCAGGTCCCCAGCGATTGGTTTGAAGTGACACACAGACTATTTCTGTCTGACAATTTTTTCCTCTATGCATTTTCCAAAAACACCAGTCAAAGAAGAGCAAGTGAAAACTTCATCTGTTTTGCTGAAGGAGAACTGAAGGCTGTATTATTCACTAGTAGTCCAAGGCTAGCAGTACAGATCGGAGGCCACAGAGCTGCAAACCCAAGTGTTTTGGGGGGGTTTTGAGATAAGCCATCTAAACTGTTTACACGCTTGTTCTACAAATTGAACTGATGGAGTAAGATCTCTGGAAACATGAATAAAAATGATTACTTGCTTTAGTACATTGCTGACTGCAGTGGGCTTATGAGATAATTTTCTTCTACATCTGTGGAAACAACTAATGAATTCTGCAATGACCTATGAAACAGGACACTTGTCAGAAGCAGCCTAACACAATGGCTGGCAACATCAGGCTCACTGTGTATTTCAGTTCTGTTTCCTTGAAATTACTTTTATCTTTTGTACCTTACTCATACATGAAAGTTTCTCCTGTGGCCATCAGTAATAAGGATGAGTGGAGGACTCTCTCTGATTAAGCCACTAGACTTCAAATTCTTTTCTCCTGTAGAACTGCAGAAGTAAGACATTTCAAAGGAGTTTGGTTGCTCTTTTGTGGATTAATGTAGTTCTGTGGGATTTTACAGTTGAAGAGCTGTAGATGGATTGGCATACAAACGTTCCTGTTGCTGTAAAAGGAATGTGTAAGAAAGTACCGGCTGATGCATCTCTAGAGACATCATGCAAGAGCTTAACTTAGTCCTCTTTTTAATAGAAACTGGGATCTCAAGAGCTATTCTTGTGTAATGACAGGCAAAAGGAAAAACTAACAGGCTTGCTTTCTTTTGAAATCATCAGTAGGCTATAAAGTGCAGCTTTGCTAACAGCACAACGTATAGGGGTGAAACGATGACCAAAGTGCTGATGAAAAACATTGCAAATGCAATCAGAGCTGGGTGATGGATGATAAGCTTGGACTGACAACCTTTCCAAGCAGTGTGTGAGGCTCTGTTTTCCTATGTCTAATTCTTGGGAGTGCTTTTCCCAGAGTCATGGTGGTCTGAATGAGCAGCAAGAGATAGTGGCTCCCCTTGAATCTGGAGGGGTATCTGTGGGAGCTGTGACCCCTCTCTCTTGTTCCCATTTTTTACCCTTACTTCAGCTAATGTGCACTCACCTGCAAGCAGAGGTGTTGGTGGCGCTCCAGTGTATGGATTCCAGGAGCAGAGAACAGCAGTGACAGCTCTGTCACACGATGGCAGGTCCCAAAGCTTTCCTGCATGTCCTACTTCCAGCAGAAGACTGGCTTTTAGAGCCTGTAGCTGCCCCCTTGTAATTTTTGCTAAATCATGGTGTTCCATCCAACACAGCTTACACTTTCACAATGCTGAGCGACTCCATCCATAAGACTATGTCTCTCTATTTAATGTATTTTGCCCTTTGATTAAATCTCCTGCTGACAGCATGCTTGGCTAGGGATGTGCCAGCTCACAGCACAGAGTATATGATGGCAAAAGGAGTGTGTTATGCTCTGAAAGGGCTGTTATTACTGCTTGCATTTTCAATCACGGAGCTGGACTTCAGCTTGCAACTTCACAGGTTCCAAAGCTGTAATTACTGGCTGCTGCCCTTGCTATGAAACACTTTATTAAGTCTTTAGAGTCATTAAGGATTTTCAGGAAATTTATGGGAGCTCAGATCATGTTGCCTGTTTGTTTATATAGAATGAGATCTGCCAAAAATATGGCCTGTAGAGCTTCTGTAGTGAAGTCCATGCTCTCCCACATCTGCTTAAGAAACTGATGGAAAGTGCCAGTTTCACCTGACACTGCCTTATCTTTGTGTGAGTGGTTGTGGGTGGTGGGAGACAGCCCTGCATCAAAGACTGGAGTGTGATTCTAGCAAAATTGAGTGAAGCCATTGGACTCAGAGCTGATTTCTTACTGTAGGCAGTGGCCTCTAGAGCAGTCTGGACACTGGTGCCATAAGCTCAGTTATAACTGCTGCTGCCTGCAGTGGGAATAAAAACTGAGCTCAGAATGGGTAAGAAACCTGGGAACTGGTCCCAAGTGTTTTAAGGGACTATTACTTCTTCCCTTCTTGGATCTAAGGGAGCCAAGGGGAGTTTGTGGATTGCATGGCTGCTTGAGCCAGACAAAACGTGTCTGGGGATTGTACCTGACTGAGGAGCGTTAGTGTTCAGTAGAATGGTTCAGAGGCACGATGACCCTAAATGTCCTATTTTAATTAATCTGTTCCCTTTTTTAATTTTGTAGACAAAATAGACACTTAGGACTTCACAAATGCCCTGTGATCACAAATATGGTATCAAACATGACTTGCCTAGCTGTCACATGGAAAGCGTAGCAATGGAAGGCAACTTACCAATATAGTGCCTTGCAAGGATGCTGTGTAGTGTTTGCCATCCAGTTATAAGGTAACTTGTTATTACAGAACTGAGAGCTAGCCTTTTACTCCTCTGTTAGAGATCTGTGTTTTTAAAACTGGAGTCCAAAACAGCAGCACATGGTGCAAAACGATCGTGTCTTAGTCTGAGGAGCATTTATGTATTACAGGATTGAAAGCACTTGTAATCTGGAAGGCCAGTTACAATGACAGTCTTTATGTGATCTTGTGCAGAACAGTCTAAAGATAACTTTACAGCAACCAGCTCACTTCTGACACCAGTCCGGCAGCATGGTCTGCACTAATGCCAGAGTGGGGGCTGATGTTGGTCCCTAAAGAAAGGGCTTACCCCATTCTTATGGAACAGAAAAGCCCATTGTTGCTGCAAGCATGCCAGTCCAGTGTGTCTGCACCTACTCTGCTGATCAGCCTTGTGGCCAGGATGCATTATTTATCTCTGGGTGCTCACTATGATTTACCCAGCTCATCCCCTGGGATGGATCTTTGGGTCTGCCCACTGCTTTTAAGGTCTGCTAGCAGCAGAGGTATCTGCTGCAGCAGGTTCTCCAGCTAACTTGGAGCTAATAACCTCTGTCTCTCCCATCTGGACTTGCAGTGACAGCACATGGACAGCAACCGTCAGACGCAGGGGTCTGGGGTCTTTCCCAGCACCTCTGGGCATTGCCTGCCAGAAGATCAACAGCCTGAGCTCAGCTGGGAAGGGAAATGCCAGCGTGTGCCTCTGGATCTCAGAGGCGTTGAGAAGCTCCAGAGGTAAGTGCAAGATTGGCCCTTGTCCAATCATACGGGCACATTCTCCGGTACCCTCGTGTTAATGGTAATTACAGTCAGCTTTGGCCTAGAGCCATCCTCATTTGCCTTTACAGCCCAGTAGGTGTGTCGTGTAGGGTGGTAATGACACTAATTATAATCGATGAATTTCAAGGGCGTAAAAGCCTACGCCGGCAGAGGATTAGATATCTCCTGACTCTCAGATCTTCGGTAGGCCACCAGTTTCTCTTTCTCACCAGTGTTAATCGGCACAGCTTTGCTGACACAATGGAAGGCAGCTCTGCTTTGGCAGCGTGCCCCAGTGAGCTCCAGGCAGGGGAGGATGAGATATACCATACGCCTCCATTTCCTGATTTGCAGTATATCAAGATATAGACAGATTTTATTTTTTTTCAGTGGAAGCAGAATGAAAAACTAGGTTAAATTAGTCTTGAGGGATATCAAGCCAGTTTCTCAGGAAGCCTATGCAATTATTATGCCTCATCCCAGCCTCCTTGATGGGGAACATGCCTTTAAGAACATGATCAGCGCCAGGAGATCTATGCCGTAGCCTGGGAATTCCACCCTGTCTGCTGACGGAGAAGGGAGGCTGGGCCACAGAAACTCTCCATCCAGGAAGGAAAGCTTTTCTCTTATTTTTTTTTTCTTTCTCCACTTTTTTTTGCCAAATTATAAATGTGTGCATTGGATTCTTTTGTCAACCAAATCTAATGGGACCAGCCTGAGCTGAATGGCTGGTTTGTGTGATGCTCAGACTCAGTTTCTTTTCAGGTGCTCATTGTTCTTTTCCATGGGATGATGATTAGCATCTGCCTGTGGGCTTATAGCAGCTGTGGGCACTGAGCTGTGGCCCTGGCTGGAGGGTGCTTGTTGGAGATACAATTTGTCATGTTGGACTGGCTGATACGGGTTTGCAGAGATGCCTGTACAGTCCGAGTTATCTCAGGGCTGTGAAAAGAGTGTAGGGCCAGCAGTGAGGGGTTTTTTTCTTTTGAAAGGTGGCAAAGACCATCAAGGTTTGGCTTTCATCCATATTCTCTTCTGTTCACTGCAGAGAATCAAGTCTCATTTCAGGGTTGAGCTGGTTTTGTGGGTGAAGAGAAGAATAAAAAAAGTTAATCAGATCTCAAGCAATAGCATAATTCTCAAGCCCAATGTGCCAGTGATTTGCTCTGCTTCCTCAGGAAGCTTGTGAACTGCCTGCTCCCTGGCTAACTGGGGACTAGTGCCTGGAGTCTGATTAGTTTTTTCCTATGGCATTTAGAGAGCAGGTTTGCAGATAGAGCATTTTATCGATCTGATACTTGGATTTTCCACCCTGAAATTCCAAGTGGAGAAAAATGACTCCAGCCACTACAACTGAAAGAATGTGAAACCTTCAGCCTGGCACCTGCTGGGGTGGGCTTCTCTTCTGTCCCCACTGTCCTCCCCACAGCCCCCTGCCCCGGGAAATGTGGTCCATATACACACAGAGCCTGTTCTGTTGGGAAATTTACAGTTTCCCTTTGAGAGTGACCATCCATTATGGTTCAGTGCAGCTGTTCACGTGAAGACAGCTTTAAACTCTTCCAGAAACTGCTAGCACACATTTCTGTACATCTCTCCCTCCACCCTTTGCTCAATCCCTCAGGGCAGGAGTGAAGTGCTGCCACATATTCCACTCAGGAGGGAAGCACTGGTGGCTCTGCACACATCTGACTACAGATGATGTACATCCCATAGGGGAATCCCCAAGTCAGTGCTCAGCTCCAGAGGTCCAGCAGCCCAAGGCCAACCAGTCTCTGCAGGGATCTGAGTCTCCTCTAATTGTTGAGGTGGCACTAGTGTGCAAGGGTGACAAGGGCAAGGGCAGCCCATTGAGAGCAGTCAGGATCCCAGAGTGGGAACAAAATGGACTCCATATAGCCAAGAACTATACTTTAAAATGTAAAGCAATCCAGTCATTTCCAGCCAGCAGCTTTTCCCCAGCTGTTGGTTTCCAATAGAGTATTATGATCAGTAATTGATACTCTCAGATGTCTCTGCACAATCCCCAGAGAAGAATGGCCAGGGCAATATTTTTTTTTTCCCCAACTCACTGGAAAATTGAGCCCCAGCTGGGGCTAATAAGTGCTTTCATTAAAATACTGATCTTAATCCAAAGCTGAGAATAATGTCTCCTCTGTGCTGGAGCTCTCCTCTGCTCTGACATGGGCTATGCTTTTTAACAAGAAATGAAAGGAGGATAAATAGACACTTCTTGCCCCACCATCATAATAACACCAATGTTAGGTCTCAATGAGGTCAATGTTTTTTGATTGCACCAGGGGAATGTGTTCTTGGTTTTTTCCATGCAATGAGCTTTTCCAGTGATGGAGAAGGGGTGTATGAGCAGTGCACTCGTCTGTCCTCCTCCTGAATCTATTTTGCTCCACTACCCATGGGTGGTCTCATCAGGAAGAAAATGGGGAGCAAGAGTGCTTGTCTGGGTGCTGCATATATGGCCAGATATGTGTTGGACTGCAAGGCAGAGGCAAAGCTGTTCCATGGTTTCAACACACAAGTTCGTTTCATTCTCCCACCTTTTCATTTTCTTCTGTCCAAGACAGATTATTATTAGTATTTACTTATCCAGAGCTTCTCAGATAAACCATGTCTTGAAAAGTCAAAGAATTTCTCCCCCATTCTCATGCTACCGTCACACAAAGAGGAGAAATCTCCCTTTTTTCCCCTAGGAATAGAGCCTGTAAATTTCTGACTATGAAGTTCAGTGTGCAAATGTGAATGACAAGAGCCTAGTTCCATGATATAGGATACTGTCCTGTTTCTATGGCTGGATGTGAGTTTTGTTCTGGTCAAGAGCAGGATCATGAGGCACATCTTGCCAAGTATTAATGTTATTTGTTGGGCCACTGAGTGACTTAAGTAAGGCACAACTCCTCTCTCTCACTTCCCTTGCTCCCATTCATCCTGGGATCTCTTTGTTACATGTGTAATTTGAAGATGGTCCTGTCTCTGCTCACATCTTTTCTACCTGTGCTGGAGGCTGCAGACAGGAATGCTCTTTGAGAAGCCACAGAGATCACAAGAAGAGAGAATTTCAAGGTATTTTGCAATTAAGACTGTATGGAAATCCCAGAAGCATCTCCTGCCTGTGCATCAGGTTTAAAAGGTATGAACTTGATGGCTTTTTGAGAATGACTTACTGCAACTTATTGCTGGAGCAGGAAGATGTATCATGAAGTTCCTGTGAGGAATGTTCCCAGCATAGCACAGAATCCTGGAATCACAGAATTACTGAGGCTGGAAAAGACCTCTGAGATATCAAGCCCAACCTATGACCCAACATCATCATTTTGGCTAGACCATACCAGTTGTCAATGAAGATGTTAAACAAGTCTGGCACCAGTACTGATCCTTGAGGGACACCACTGGTTACTGGGTGCCAGCTGGACACAGCACCATTCACAACTGTTCTCAGGGCCCAGTCATCCAGTGAAGGCTGCAGCTGAACCGTGTCCAGAGACATGGTTAGATCAAGTCCTGTAGTTGGAGGCATTATGAGGAACAGCTGAATTATTGATCCTTCTTTGAAAGGACTCCCTTCTTAATCCTTTCTCTCATTCCAGCCTTATGGTTACAGCTTCTCTAGGTGGGAGAAAAAAGGGATTCCAGGTAGCAGAGCTAGAAAGCAAAGTGCACAAAAATAGAGAATTCATCAGATACCTCTGAAAACATGTGATAATTTGCTCTCTGAGGAGTCATACAGCTCTAGGAAGACTTTTAACTCCTTTAATGAATGGCTGCTGTGTGATTTATTCTTTTCCCTACTGAATCTAGGATGCCCTCTTTGAACATCAGCACTTTTTTCACATTCACTTGCCAATAAAAGCAAAGGATCAGGCTTCGATAGTTTCACTGGCATCTGATTATACATAATTTCTTAAGAACTGCTCCTCATTTCATCGACACAGCTCTTGAACTAGTGCTCAGAGCAGGCTGAGATTTCAGAGTCGAGGTATCCTCCATCTATAGCGCAGTGAAACACTGCAAATTCACACCTGTTGGAAAGGGTCTCACCCAACACCAGATGCATCTTGTAATAAGGACCAGTACTCCCTGACCTGCTTGTTTCACTGAAGTGGGTTACGTAATCTCATGGTGAAATTTGATTTGGTCTGAAATTTAAGGATAAAACATTGTGTGTGTTGGACTTGTCTGTCCATCTACAGAGCTATAGAGCTAGCAGCAATTCAGTTTTAGCACCAAACCTTCACAAATTCAGTGGATTTTGACCTACATGGGCTATTCTCAGGCAACTAAGATAATGAGCAGACCTGTTTGAAGTAGACAATAGTAGAATTGTAGTTAAAATTGAACCATTAGGGATGACATTCCATATGGATATAGAAAAACAACTTGCAAATACTGAGATTTCACAGCAAATCTAAACCATTGCACTGCTTAGTCAAAACTAAAGTAGGAGTTGGACTTAGAGATCACAGCTGGAAATTATGATCTTGAACTGCACTCCGACTGCTGCAGGGCCCAAGAGAGCCAGCAGGGCTACTCATGCTCTGACCACTGCACCTAGGTCAGGCATTGGCTCACAGCATCCTATCCAGATGTTAGTCACCATCCCTGGAGGTGTTTAAAAAAGGAGCAGATAGAACACCTGAGGCCATGGTCTAGGGGTTAGGCTGATATTGGGATGATGGCTGGACTTAATCCTGGAAGTCCTTTTCAGCCATGAGGATCCTATGATTCTATGTTCATCCCACTACTTTAACATACGCCTGCACATTAAGCTTTGCCTATAGTCTCTTCTTCTGTTAGTCTGTAGGGTCCTCAGGGCAGGAACTGCTTTGTTTGTTTTTTTTTGTGGAGCACCTGATACTTCTAAACCTGCTCTGCCATGCTGCAAAACCAGCCTGTGCTTGCCTGAGTCCCAATTGGGAAGGCAGAGGATGTCTTCTGTTACCATTACAGGGTAACCTGCAGTGAGCATCTGCAGCACAGCTCTGCCCTGCTGCCAGCTGAAATCTGTTCAGCTTCCCAACCAGCCTGAGGACAAGCCATTCATTTAGATGGCACGTAACCCTTTACAAGCCAGGAAGCTGAGAATAGCAAAGAGAGGGGTTGGCAGACTCCCCTGTGGGTTAAGAAGGAGCCATTTGTTCTCGTAATTACTTGTCTAGGAGAGGGGTCTGTCTGACAGTGCTTTCCTGCAAAGCATCATGTTTGCCCTGAAGCCAAATAAAACCTTGGTGTAAACTTCTGCCCAAAGAGAAGAAAAGGCAACTCAGAGGGAGTTTGTGTGAATAAAAAGGCTGTAGCTGTTTCAAAGCATCTCTTGTGCAATAAGCAAATGTGATCCCTAATATCTCAGATGCCTAAAAGGTTCTTTAATATCCAGGAATAGGCACAAACCTAGGCTGGTTTCCCTTCACTAACAGTATTTAACTCTGTGTGTGTCAGACTCCTCTTCCACCTTGCTTCTCTGCCCACTCCCTGGGTTTCCTGGTACGTATTTCTGAGCTGAAAACTTGGGCAGAGCCATCTAGGAGCTTCCCCTGGGGCAGCTGGAGGGATCAGGTGCTCTCTGCTTAGCAGTTCCCACAGATACAATGGCTGGGATGGCTGAGAGCAGTTTGGGCAGAGTGGCTGCTGCTCAGCTGGTAATTGTGGCTTTTGGGTTTTGGGTTACCCACTGACTAATCCTGTGTAGTCTGCTCAGGTTTCCAATGCTTAGCTCGAGTCAGATTGTCCATGCTCCTATTCCCTTCAAGAGATGTGATGATGAGCTTTTGTATGGGAGGGGGTGTTTTACTGCAGAGCTGACCTCTGCTAGAGCACTAGGCATGGTATTTGCAGTGCTCAGACTGCCAAAGGAAGGGCTGGACAAGTTACTCTTGATTTCAGTGGTTTTCTTGTATTATTTCATCAACTTTAATCACTTTACCATCATCTCCAGTAATAAATATAACTAATTAGTGGGTAGAAGTATTATTGCCATCTGTGCAATATGGTCTGAATCACTCAGCTATGTCCTGCAGGGTCTGTTGTGCTTGAGGCTGAGGGAAATCAGTTGTGTGGTTGAATGGGGCTAGGGGTATGTGTTTGAAGCAGACAGACCTGAGTTCTTAGTGAGCAGCTGCTGTGAAATTCAGAGTAGCTGTGATGTCCTAATCCTAGGTAAGAGTGAAGAATCTGTTGGAAATACAGGAAGTCAAACAGCATCCTGATCTCTCTGAAGTTACTCTGGCTCCAGAGGGGATAACAGATTGTAGGCTTGCTTTCTGTTGGAAAGTTTTCTATATATGGCTGTATTTCTATAAGTAGGGAGCAGGTGCACAGTGCAGGCAAACAGTAGTTAGTTGCTAAAGTAAAGATCTGGAACACTAAGAGATGACTTTCGCAGTTTTCCCACTTCTTTCTTGGTTCCCCTTGTATTTCCTATAAGTGATGGGATTCTTCCTTCACTTGTGCAAATGCTTGAGCTGAGGCTCAGCTCAGCACAGCACGTGCACATCAGATTCCTGTAGCTGCTTTGCTTGCAAGAGGGCTCTTCAAAGGCTGCAGTGCTTTGGAGATCTGGAAGGGAAAGATGCCCGATGACCTGGTAGTTGTCTCAAATTGATATAAGTGTTGCTTTCTTTGGCTTCTGTGAAATGCTTGTTGGAAAAATAATGACTGGGCCAAATCCCGTTATTTTACATCAAGATAATTGAAGTGGTCACTTTGCTGGCTGCCTCAGAATAAGCTATTTCCTCTCTGAATAAGCCAGTTTGACCTCCAGTTTCTTTCTTCTTTGAAGAGCAAGTGGGTTGGTGGCTGAGTGTCCAGATAAAACACCTTCAAATTAATCTGGGCGTAGACTTCTGAAGATGTTTGGCGGTGTAGGACTTCATTGTTTGCCAAAGTCAAAGCAACTTCAGCAACTCATTAAAAGGGGTGTGTGTAGGGAGGACAGTGTAATAAAATGATGGACCTCAAACTGATGCCAATGTTTTTAGGACCTCTGAAGGATGTTTGAAATAAACATTTAAAAGTTTAGATTAACATTTTGGCCACTGACTGTTGTATAAAACTGTTAAAATTACCTCTGTTTATCAGTTTCACTGTTTCTACAATCTTCTAATCAGCTATTCTGTTTAGATTTGTGAAATTTTATCAATGGTAGGCTTTTGTTCTTTAAAAATGAGTTTTTACCATTTGTCTAGGAAAGGGTATAACTACTGCTCAAGAGACCTTCCTTGCACACTGGTGATTAGATTGCCATACGGGTTTGGTTATTGTCTGAAGATGGAATCATGTAATCGTAACATTGTTTGCCTCAGTTTCCTTTTCTGTGTTAGACTGACAGAGGTGGGTGCTGTGTGCTGTAGGTGCTTAGCTTTCATAAAGTGCTTTAGCACTAATGGATGGATCATTCCTTCTGAGATGGAAGTACTCCTTGGCACATCTTGTGCTAAACTCTCAATTTTATAACAGGAGGATATGATTTTTCTGACCTTAATACAGGATTCTAACAAGGTGGGTTCATACTACTCTTTGCCACTTACTAAATACTCGTAATGCGGCCCATTTACACTACCTTGACTAAAAAGAAGTCTAGGGTTGATATGTTATGTTAGAAGGTTTCCTGTACAGCTGATCCTAGTCTTCTTTAGTCTGTAAGAACACTATGCTTGCATGGAACAGCTGTTTCTCAAGTGACGTCTGTCCTTGAAAACCCAGAATCAACTAGATTTTCAGAAGCTGCATCTGGATAGCATCCGAGCCTTTCAGAGCTATGGTGTGCCCAGGTCAATGAATGGTATGGCTTCAGGTCCTTAAGCAGCTGAAACTCTCAAGGATTTACTTTCCTCATCCCAACAGATGCTAGGCTCCGTCTCTACAGATGGAACTTGGCTTTTTGTTAAGGTTAATATTATAAAGGAGGCTGGAAGGTTTTGGAGGGAGATTTTTCTGCTGTGCTGGGCACAGATGGTGTCTTGTTCCAGTGAGGAGCCAGTACAGGATGAAGAGGTGGGGTGGGTGGTTAATCAGCAAACTGCTGCACTCATTTGCAGAAGAGTTGGTTTTAAGAGATTTACGATCCCTCTTGGGGTTAACACACCAAGTGTCCTGGTCTTTTATGAGAACTGTTCCTTAAAAGAACCTAGTCTGCTTTTCACGGGTGTGGTTTGATACCCAGCGGTGATGGTTTTCCATGTTTGCTTTATTTGTTGTGTTGAGCTGGCAGTGTGAGTGCTGCAATTGACCGAGTATCTGAGCTGGCAGTGGAAATGCCCTGACAGCCCAAGAAGAGCAGCTTAATGCATGTGCAGGTACGGTATGTCTTCATATCTGAATGCAGTCTGTGTGTGTGCACATGCACTCCTGGGAAAGTTCCTGAGCAAGTGGCTAAAGCGTTTCAGTTACACTCCAGTCTGGAGCAACAGCCTTGCTAAGGAATTGAAAATCTGTAAAGAATCCACTGAAGTTAAAAGCACCATTTGGTTTCCTTTTCCAGAGGGACAATCATCAATATCTCTTTCTGTTGATATTAGAGGGTTAAAGCCTTGGCAATGTTCTCAGCCGCCAGATGCAGGCAGAGTATTTTTGTGACAAGCAATTTCATTGCCATTGGGTTCAAGCTACAATTTTTCCTGATACTGCTGGTTTCTTAAAAGTAGTGAAAAAGAGATTGGGGTACAGCCTACTTTTTGCCTTTGTACTTCTGAGAACAAACCAGCCTCTTGTTTTATCTGCATCAAGATGAATTTCCTTACAATTCACTCCCCACTTGATCATGTGAAATCTTGGGTTCCCTGCAGCAAGAGACTGGTGTTTGATGTTTCTGCTGCGTCTCTGGGCAGTGCACAGCACTGTGTGAGTGACACAGTGACTGACAATTGCTATGTCAGAGGCACTGGTGAACAGGGAGAAGTTCCTAAGTCAGTCTGCATCAGTTCACACATGGTGCAGGAGGAGGAGCCCCAGCTCAGCCAGGAGTATTTTTCTGTTTCAGACTTTGAAGCAACCTTTGTAACGCTGAATGCTCTTTCTTTGTCAGATACATCTCTAGTAATAAGTCACATTTGCTTTCTGTTTGACTCCCTCCAAGAGCCAGTAATAGAGCAGATTTCTTGAGAGACCCACTGTGCTGCTCAACCCTACCTCTTAAAAATGTAAGCCACTTACCCGTGGTTACGCAGCAACTCTTTGGCTTTGTGCTAAGTGACTGAAACGTCCCTGATTGCGTGGTGGTTGTATTCCCAGCTCTGCAGCAAGGAATTTCCTCTGCTGCTTCTCAGTTCATTAGTGAGCTGCTCTCTGCCACCGCCAGCCTCCACCAGCTGCCTCCAGCCTGTGCTGCCGCAGGGGCTGCGCTACTCAGACGAGGACACCTGGCCATGCAACCCCCTGATCCTCTGGGGCTTTGCAGCCCAACCGCAGACATCTGCTCTGAGCTGAGAGTTGGCACTGGAAGAGTCCTGGCCTTGGAAGGAATATATTTACTTTGTACAGCTTTGTAAAGAAGGTTAGTATGGAGAAGCCCAAAAATCTATTTAGTCTAGTAACAGCAGAGCATGCCAGTGCTTCTGGGAGAGCCCTCCCTGCCCAGCAGCTCATCTGGTTACTTGTAAAATACTTTCCTATAGGAGGGAAAACATCTATTCCTGCCTCTTGCTCACCCTTGCCCTACAGCACTACGACACTGTGACTATCTGGTTTGGCAAAGAATCTCACAGGTCAGAGAACAGGAGGGAGAATAAAACATTTCGGTTCTGGAGAAACAAAGGTTTTTTCATGCAGTTGTGGAGAAAGCTCTCTCTTCAGGATAATTTCTGTTGTTATCAACAACAGAATGCAAAAATCTCTCAACATCACTGCCTTTTTCAAATGATGGCTAAACTGGATTTCTCTGCTTTTAAAGAGTCACTTTCAACCAATATCTCTAGCAGAGCAAAGCTTGCGCTGCTGGGATGTAGTGTGAGGATGAAAAGCACAAGTAAGCCATTTTAATAAGGAAAAACAGCTGTGACTGTTGTGTGAATGGACGCGGCAATAGCAACATGCCTGCATTAAGATGCTGCAGCAGAAGTGGGTGCCTGTAGGATGTCATCAGACTGGGGAGATCCAGACCACAGGTGCACCTTGGAGTTGGAGCCTTTGACCACTGTCATCAGCACAGGGTGATTCTCCCAGGACTTGTGAAATCCCAGTCCTATGTTATCTGCCCTATGTCAAAGAAACCCTTCATCTGATCACTGGGGGAGCTGCCAGCCCATGCTCTGACAGAGCAAAGGGGATGCTGAGGAAGTTGTCTGAACTGGGAAAAAGGACAATGGGGATTGAAGAACAGAAGATGCCTAACTGGAGGGGATATAAGGCCCTCAGGAGATGGAGTTTGGAGCCCAGAAAAGGCACAGATATTGAGAGTGGGGAAGAAAGTGAGGCAGGGATGAGTTACACTGTGTGGCTGAGCCATGTTGTAATGACTTCTGGTGATAGCTGGGGCAGGGAGAGTATTTGTTTTAATTAACCTTATGCAAAGTGTTTGTGTGACAAACCTCAGTTACCCCTTATTCCACAGAATTATCATCTTGGGGATTTCATAAGGCTGGTGTCCTGGGAAGGGGCACATGTCAGCCCTGGGGACAGGCATGAAAACAGGGTATAGGTGTCCTGCCAGGAGGACGGGGTGCTGGCCAGAGACGGGCAGTGCTTGGACTCCCTCAATTCAGCAAGCTCACAGCATTTGTACCTGGCTTGGAAACTTAATTCTGCAGGCTGGTGAGTGTCCAAGAGGCTGTGACCCAGCTGAAACTCTGACACCTCATTTAAACTCCTAGCGCATTGTGAGGGTTTATCCTTGGCAGACGAACACAGTCATGAGGGCAGGAGCAGCTCTGCACTAAGCAGGGCTGTGGTCCCTCCAGAGGGGTGGCATGGGCTGCAGGGGGACATGGCCACAGTTGATGGGATGGGGCCAGGCAGGGCAGCCCAGCCCTGGCCCCATGGGGAGGTGCAGTGCCGGCCCTGTGCGGTTTGGCTGTGCGCAGAGCTGACGTCTCCTGGTTTGTATGACACTGTGCATTATGTGATAATTATAAAAATGTGAAAATACGTCTCAAAGAGCCAAGCAGGCAGCAGGAAGCTTCTAGTGGTCCCATGTGTGTTTTCTTTCCTCCCCTCAGAGTATAACTGTCCCTTCAGAAAAGAGCCTCCTGCTTAGTGTAAGTTTCTCATTACTTTGTAGGGGTTCTTCTTTGTAGGGCACTTACAGCAGCACTAATTGGCAATGGGTGGCACAGCTCTCTTAGTACATAGTGATCTAGCTCTGCATTCAAAAGGGCACAGGGCTGTTGCTGTTGCTTCTTATTTAGTGTCAAGTGCCAAAGGGAGGTTGCTGTGAGCCAGTGTAAATGTTTGCTCCATCCTGGAATGGATGTTATGGGCTGAACTATGGTTTGACATTTGTTTCTTCCCATTATCTGTACAAAGCCAGGTCCTCTCTGAGCCGCCTCCATGGGGAAATCGTTAATTTTCTCTTACTGGGTGGCATGAGTTTGTTTTTTAGCATGGTTTCCTCTCTTTCACAGGCAACTTCCAAAGCCAGCATGAAGTGGGATGTGCTGTGTGTCAGGGTGAATATTTCTGTGGTCCCAGCAGACAATGGGACGTGCTGGTCTCGCCAAGGCAGAGAGGAAGAGGCAGCTGACTGTGGTGCTCCAGACATACCCCAGTACCCTGTGGGCCATTTCGAATCATAGAATCATAGAATCATCAGAGATCAGAAGGGAGCTTGAAAGATCATGTAGTCCAATCCCCCTGCCACAGCAGGATCACCTGACCAAGTTTCACAGGAACACATCCAGGTGGGTCTTGAACATCTCCAAAGAAGGGGAATCCACAACCAACCTGGACAGCTAAATGCTTTCAGTGTCAGGATGAGACCACTGAGGGTGCTGAGACTTTGCCCCACAGTTTTTGGACAACAGATTTATTGAAGCTTATATGTGAGGGTTGTACTTTCCATTTTTTAACTACTTATTGATTGAGGGCAGGAAGAACATGGGGAGAAAGGAGACTTCTCCAAGACTTGCAAAGGTTTGGGCCCTCAGGGTGATTTCGTATTGATGTAATACAGTGGCTTTAAAATTTGTAGAAGGATTGGCAACCATGAGCTCAGGGCTGCAGACGAGATTGTGTGGTTTGCTTGGGAAGCACAGATAACAGGTTTTAACACAGCATAAGGAAAGGCAAACATCTAGAGATGTGCTGTCCGATTCTGGAAAGAACTGTTCTTGAAAGCAAGGGTTAATGTTAGTTATGTATCCTGGTGCATGACCCCAACAGAGGAGAGCCAGTCAGTTGTGCTTATTTCAAGGAACATTTAAATGGGGGTTCTGAACAAGCCTGCAGGGATTATCAGAAGAAACAGAAGTGTATATGGGCACAGAAATTGTGGGAAGGTAGCCAAACAGTAAGAAAAAGGATCAAATGAACCTCCTCAGATGGCTGATTCCGACCTCAGCTACTTCATCCTGCAGGTATGCAAAATTCCAGTTGTGGGAACGTTAGAGCACCTCCCAGGAAGGTGACTGAGTCACCATTCCTGGAGATATTTAAGAAATGTGTAGATGCGATGCTTCATGACAGGCTAGAGTGGCAGCACGGAGGGGTTAGTTTGTGTTTTTTGATTGATCAGGTATTCAGGTTTTTTGTTGGTGTAGGGTGGTTGGACTCAGTGATCTAGGAGGTCCTTTCCAACCAGGATTATTCTGTGATTCTGTGTTTTAAGCTCCTATTTCATTTTCCCACCAATTTCTGTACCAGCCTATGAGCCCTTATGTCAACATCACAACTTCTAACCCTTCTATTTGAATCTGCAATCACAGTAATAGACCTTTTCCAGGATAAGAGGTGGGGAGCACTCTCTAGCCACACCAGGTCACTATGATATATTGGTACTTGTAATGCAGGCTATTTTATGACAGATATGGCCTGATTATCTGGGTTCTTAGAATATTGACCCATACAACAGCTAGGAGAGTTTTCATCCCAACAGGTCAGAAGTCAAGGAAGGGAGCCTGAAGACCTGTGTGGTTAAACGGGCAGCTGCTGGGCAAACTGAAGAGGAAGAAGAAAGTCTAGAGGTCATGGAAGGAGGGTATCACCACTTGGGGTGCTTATAAGGGTCTTGTGAGAAAATGTAGGGATGCAACTAGGAAAGCCAAGGCCTCCTTGGAATTAAACCTTGCAAGAGAGGTTGAGGGTAACAAAAAGGGCTTCTTCAAATACATTGCAGGTAAAACTAAACCTAGAGGCACTGTAGGCCCCCTGCTGAATGAGGTGGGTGCCCTGAAGACAGAGGATACAGAGACAGCAGACATACTGAACACTTTCTTTGCCTCCATCTACACTTCTGGGAGCTGTCCTGATATCAAAGCCCAGACTGCTCAGGCTCCAGAGGAGGTCAAGGCAAGAAAGGAGCCTGCCTTGGTTGATGAGGACTGGGTTAGGGATGTGTTGAGCAAACTGGTTGAACATAAATCCATGGGCCTTGATGGGATGCGCCCGGGCGTGCTAAGGAAGATGGTGGAAGTCATTGCTAAGCCACTCGCTGTCATCTTTTCAAAGTCATGGGGATCATGAGAGGTGCCTAGGGGCTGGAGGTTAGCACATGTCACTCCAATCTTCAAGAAGGGTAAGAAGGAGGACCCAGGTAACTATAGACCGGTCAGCCTCTCCTCCATCCCAGAAAAGGTGATGGAACAAGTTGTCCTGGACGCTGTCTCTAGGCACAAGAGGGTCATTAGGGACAGTCAGCATGGCTTCACCAAGGGGAAGGCATGCTTGACCAATCTGATAGCCTTTTATGAGGGCATAACCAGGTGGATAGATGATGGCAGAGTAGTGGATGTGGTCTATCTTGACTTCAGTAAGGCATTTGACACAGTCTCACATAGCATCCTCACAGCCAGACTGAGGCAGTGTGGACTGGATGACTGGGTAGTGAGGTGGATCATGAACTGGCTGTAGGATAGAAGCCAGAGAGTATTGGTTAATGGGACAGAATCTAGTTGGAGGCCTGTATCTAGTCCCCCATGGATCAGTACTGGGACCAGACCTCTTCAATCTATTCATTAATGACTTGGATGAGGGATTAGGGTGCACTGTCAGCAAGTTTGCTGATGACACAAAGCTGGGTAGTGTCACCGACACCCAAGCAGACTGTGCTGCCATTCAGCAAGTAAGGTAGTTTTCAAACTAGAACAGGTGGGTATAAGGAGGAAGGAGCCAGGCTCTTCTCAAGGTCATCTGGTGACAGGACAAGGGGCACTGGGTGCAAGCTGGAACATAGGAGGTTCCATATAAATATCTTCACAGTGAGAGTAATGGAGCATTGGAACAGGCTGCCCAGGGGAGTTGTGTATTCTCCATCTCTGGAGACATTCAAGATCTGCCTGGATGTGTTCCTGTGTGACTTGGTCTAGGTGATCCTGCTGTGGCAGGGGGATTGGACTGGATGATCTTTTGAGGTCCCTTCCGATCCCTAGGGATTCTGTGAGTCTATGATTCATTTAGTCCTTTTTCATCTGTGTTGAAAAATACAGGTTTTGGCTTTATCACTTGAACTCATGTTGTAGTCTGGATAATTCAGGATAGTCCTTAGGGAGCTGAAAACAACCAGTTTTGGTGGTAATGTTCTTTGATCTTGAAAGCAGTAGCCATTTTGGGTGGGAATGGCTGGGGCTGCAGTACTGAGGATAGGATTGTGCAGTGCCAGACTGCTTTAGAGTGAGGAGGGATCCCTTGTATTGGAAATTGAGAAGGTGAAGCTGGAGACCGTTAAGTCTGGTTACTGATAGCAATCTCATTTTGCTGCAGTAAGAGGATCTCATTACAGAGAAAACATCCCTGGCTGTGCTGGGGGTTGTGCTGCCCATACAGCGGACCCCTCCTTTCTGAACTGGGTTTGATTTCTGCTGGCACAAGTTCTCAGCTGAACCGAATAAACTCTTGTCCTGAATTGTTCTGGCACTAAGTACGATCCTGGGACACAATCCTTTGGAGCTGAGAGAACTCCAGGACCTGGGGAGTGCCCGTTTGCACAATAGGATTTTGCTTCCCTGCCAGTAGACTGTGTCATAATAGATGAACAGTCTTGCTGTGGCTGTTGTGTAGCTTAGAAGGGGATGACAACAGGGTGGTATCTACATCCCAGGTTACTTCAACTATTTCAGGCTGGCATGTTTCTGTGAGATGGCCTGGGGAGAAGAGACTAGAGACCATGAGAAAGCATGGCCAGTCATGCCTCATTCCATCACTTCTGTCCTAGTTCCCCAGGGCTGGACAGAACCATGGCTGTTGTCTTAAAGGCATTCAAGGACTATGTTTAACTATTAACACTAAGAAAAAACACAGCTAATAATGTCTTGAACATGAGGCTGTGATATACCTAACCAAGGACAGTGACTGCAGTGTTGAGCAACTTGGGGGAGGAGGAAAAAGAGGTCTGAAGAGGTCAGAAGACTTTGCATGAGTTTGTAGCCATTCAGAGAGTTGAGCTCCAGTAATGGCTGTCTCCTGAGAAACAAGTGCTAACCTGTTTCTTTCTGAGAATGACAAAAACCGCCAAACCCTTATGTATTTCTTCAAGAAAGCAGAGGTGAGTAGCAGGGTAGTAGTTAGTCATTGCTGCTTCTCTCCAGGCAGCAGCCTTTGGGATCCCTGCATAGTCTTTGCTTCTCTTATCAGCAATTTCCACACTCTGTGGATACTTTCTCTCGCATGGAGTGTGCTGCAGCCATCCTAGGACCTAAATCACATAGATCCTAGAATGACTCAGGTTGGAAGGGGCCTTAGAAATTATCTACTCCAACCCCCCTGCCATGGGCAGTGACATCTCTCAACCAGGTTGCTCAGGGCCTCATAGAGCCTGGCCTTGAACACCTCCAGGGAGGAGGCAGCTACAACCTATCCAAGCAATCGATTCCATAGTCTCTCCGTCCTTGGACTGAAGAACTCCTGAAGGGATACAGCTTTTCTACATAAAGAGGTTTATGGTAGGATGACTGGTCCTTGAGTGTCATAATTCAGTTTCCCCTAAAACCTGGAAAATATTGGCCCTTTACTCTGAACCTTGCTTTTTGTCCTTAAGGTTTCTGTTCAACACAGGCATGATGTGCTTTTGCAGCATCCAGAGGAGGATTCCAGATTCAGATCTGTTCACATAAATATACTCCATGATTTTTTTAGCATTCTGAAAATACAGGCAATCCGTCATTGTCAGGAGACAGCGATTCTCTTTAGTTCCGTGGGCAGACTCCGATTACCTGAAAATGGGGTTTTTTTTGGAAGAAATTATTTGAGGGAAGGAGAAGCAGTATTATAAAGGATTATAAAGCAGGTACGGTCTTCCTACCCACTGATGTAGGGAGCTAATATGTCATATGTGTGAAAACAAATGAGATCTTAACAAGAGGAGGGTATAATAGGTCAAGAAAGTTTTGGTGGTTACACAACCAAAGTCCCAGGACTTCTGGCATAATGTTTTGTTGGTATTCTTTCAGAAAATTAGTGAGGACTTCTTTTTAACATTGAATCCAGAAGTAACCCAGTGTTCTCTTGCAATTTGAAGCTGCAGCTCTATGTTATCTGGTCTTAAGCAGTTGTCTGTTGCAGTTTTAAAACAGATTGAAGCTAAGGAAAGAAAATGCAGAGGTATTTTTAAAGGAAACTTTATCCCTTGGTGGTGTGCTTAGTCTTTGCACTCTCTGATGTGTGCCACCCTTGAGACATGGTATCAGGGCTCTGTAATTTATAAAAGGTGCCATCATCTTATTCCTAATGGAAAGGACCATCCTGAGATCCCTGTACAAACCTCCTGAGTTCAAGTGGTAAAGAATGAAGAAGTATACTGATGAAATATACTTGTACACCGTCCCTTTAGAGGGATGTAGGGCTGCTGTTGGGACAGCACGTAGGAAAGGGACAGGAGACTTTTTTTCAGAACGATGGTAACTTTTATTAAAGAGTCAGAATCCATCCTGTTGCTGGTGGAGCTGTGGATAAGAACCTGTGGGCAATAAAGCTGCTGAAAGTGATAGTTCACAGCAGAGTCAGACCTGATAATGAGCAGGATTTGAGGCACAACTCCAGTTGCTTGTTGCTGAAACCCTTGAGCCAGGTGCAGGGACTGATGAGGTCTCAGTTCCAGAGACAGCTGAGTGTGGTCACTGAAGCTGTCATCTGATGCAGACCTGTGGACAGCGGGTTGGGCAGCTGATTCCTAACCACTGCTGGAGCTGCTGACTCCAAGCACAGGGGGTAATACAGTAGCAAAAGACGTTGGCTTTGTGGTGTTGCAAGTCATGTTTAGCCTCTTGGAAAAATTCCCAGCCCACCAGGAGTCATTTCTGACTAACAGACACCCCTTAATCTGTCTTAATCCGCTCTATAATTTTACACTTACTTAGCCTCATCCAAATAAACCCCTCAGTTACTCAAGTAACAATAGGTGAGGCTTCCTATCTCTGCTGGGAAATAAATGTTATAATCTCCCTTTCTAAATAAGCAAACCATCCCTTGATGGGACAAATAATTTCTCAAGTGAGGGAGTACCAGTTCTGATACCAGTTGCACCGATGGTGCCCTGAGCTGGCTGTACACCTCATAATGAAGACAGACACCAGTACTTCCTTGTTGAGCTCATGCTGATGGGCTGCTTGCAGTGCAAGGAGCGTTTCTGGGCCAACTGTGGAAGGGGACAAACCATTCCTGGGCCCTGATGGTGTATATGTGAGCAGTTCTTGTGCATTCCTGGTGGTGTATTGGGAAATGCCTGGAAAAACAGAATACTCCAGAGATGCCACTGAGTACGGACAGTAATATCTGCAGGATCTGGCATTGTCAACAAGCTATAAAACACCCTGGCTAGTTTGCTGGCTGCTGCTCCCAATTGTAAAATTTGCCAAACATCAGGGCCCACTGCACAGCACCTTGTGCTGCCCCTCACTCAAGCTGTGTATGTTCAAAGCAGAGAGCAGGATGGTGAGGCTGGCATGCTTTGCTCAACAGACTCCTCTCAGGAGATTTTGCAAGCATTTATCTTTCTTATCACTAGATAATCACAACATGACTGCTTTCCCTTGGTACTGGGAAAGTACAGCATGTATTTTCCAATGATGCTCTTCAGCGCTCCTGAAATAAGGGATGTGCTGTGCTTTTGTGGGATTGGACTGTATAATCCAGAACTGGCCTGAGCTCGTTTGGACCTTGGGAGAAACTGGGCCCATTTTTTTTTTTTTGCCACCTGCAGTGAAAAACTCCAGGAAAAGTTCCAAAGAAGTCCCTCATATTGTGTTCACTGAACACTACAGAGCTGCAGTCTTGCAAGGCAAGGAAGGCAGAATCCTGCTCTGCTCTGCAGGAGCTCACCAAGAATAGTTGAGCACTGCATGGGAGCAGCAGCAGCAGCGTCTGTGTGGAGAAAAAAACCCCATGCAGATAGTCATCAGAAGGTTTGGTATTCCCAGATCCCAGCCATAATGAAGTTAAAGGTAGCTGAGCTTTTAGAAGTGCCCTCTGAGAAGGGTTGACAGTGTATTAGAAGTATCATTGGTTGGACAAGCAAGGGGAGGGTTTGGAGGCTCTTCCACAGGCAATACCCGAACCAAACTCTCTCTCCTAGTTTTATCACTTGAATCTTTAAGTGATAAAGCTGCTTGTGTAGAACTGAGGGAAGGAGTCAGCCTCACTGTGCAGCAGTCTTTTCTGGCATGGTGGCTTCCTTTCTGCAGCATAGAAAAGCTGGAAGGTGAAATGGGTATTAAATTGATGGATGTGGTGGACAAACTTGTGCTCTGTCCTTCTGGTGTGAGTGCAATCTCTAGTCATTCTCTGACCAGAAGAAAGATGTCAGGATTGGCCACAAACATTTGCAAGCTGGTGGAGGAGAGTGAAGCTTAAGGTCCCTGAAGGTGGTACATCTCTGCTGGTGAGCTGCTGGGTCTCACTGTCCTTGGAGGGGGTCAACCTGCTGGTTGGCATCTCAAGGGGATAGCAGGATCCTCTGCCAGGCACAGTGAACTCACTGAACTCCTCCACTTGCCTCAAAAGCCCATGAGCTCTAATGTTACTGATGAACAGCAATGGGTGACAGCAGCACTACACATACTGGGTGTTTTGGTTTGTAGGAGTAGGGTGGTGATGTAGATCTTCCTTAATCTCCTACACCTGCCGTTGCTTCAGACATGAATCTGCTTATGTCCTTTGCCAGGCTGCTGTTCTTCTTTGATAAAGATGGTGTCTCACTTACTGGGAAAATGTTTTCCATAATAAGGAAAATGGCTTTTTGAATAAAGAAGAAAAGCTGATTCTGGAAGAGTTTTCTTACCCCTAGAGTGTTGCTCTTTTTCATAAAAGTCCCCCAAATTCAATGAAAAATATGAATGGGGGAATTATTTGTTTCCTTTGCATATGTTCAAGGAGAATAACAAAAATTGTTTTGTTGTTCTTGCTTTAGCAGCTTCAGAAAACAAGGCAAGCCATGTGATGTGTGCTGGGAGGTAAGCTTTCTTCATGTTTGGTTCCAAAACATCAGACCTAATTTTGTTTGCCATCTTTATTAGTGATGTACAATAAATGGGCAAGCAGCACAATAACTAAATTTCCAGGCAGTACTGAATGGAGAGAGGCACTGTGAAGGGTGGTGAGGAGAGAGACCTGCTAGGATAAGACAAAATCAAACTGCATGAACAGGAAAGGCAAAGTGATTATGTAAAAAAAAAGGGAGATATTAAAAAAATAGTAAAAAAATAATTATCAAGAAAGAATCATCCAAGCTTGCAAACTCACAGCTCTGCTAGTCAGGACTACTAAGATGGAAACTAGGAATGACAGTGTGAACTTGCTTTACAGTTTTTTGGCCAAATACACAGGCATAAAATCTTGTACAAAAGAAAACTAGTTGCGGGCTGTAGTTGTGGATGACAGGAAAGACACGGCTGTGCAGCTCTGTCCAGGAACCTCAGCTATGAATGCGGCTTCTTGCTAAGCCACTGCATTCAATATGTGAAGCAGTGTATTGGTCACAGTCTGGACACAGCCCTTGGCTGAAAAAATTTGAAAGGAAAGAAGTTAAAGCGGAAGAAGCCACTTCATATGAATGTCTGGAAGACTGAAATCTAATACGGGGCTAATCTCTTACATCCCCGTCACAGTGTCTGGACTGGCGCTGGTTGCGTGCTCCGTGCTGGATGGCCATCTAGAGGTATGGCTGTGCTGGGAAAGGGGAAGCATTTGGGTTGTTCCAACATGGTGCAGGGCAGAGCAAGAGCAGGATGGAACCTTGGGAGCATCAGGAGACAGTGCTGAACAAAGAACCTGCTAGTGGCACAGAAGCATCTGCTGCCAGTGGTAAAATCCAACAAAAATGCCAACATAGGGAAGAGCAGGTCTGGTAAAACATATGTGGGGCATTTTTCAAAAGTTAATGTCATGCAGAAATGCTTGCAAGAAGAGAAACCAGCTTACTTTGGATGGTGAGTCTTGGTCCGCACCTGGTCACCACCAGGCTTTGACTCTTCTTTGATGGGAACCAAGGCCTGGCTCTAGTGCTGGAGCCTGGAGAAATACTGAGGGGCAGGTACACCAAGCACAGTTCCCAGCCCCTGTCACATGGGTCAGTAGCTTTTTTCCTTACTTTTTTGATAAATTATCTTTTGGGACTTCTTCTTTCAAAAAAGGTGTTTGAGAGATTACCTGTTTTTCAGCATCCATTATTTTTTTAGTTTGTTTAGAAATGTTTTAGCTGTAAGCATCTCTCTTTTATAGCTCAGGAATGGCCTGGGGTCATGAATGGTTTTGTACCCCATTAACAAGCTGAGCATTTTGCCTTTACACTGATATAAAATTTCCTGGAGATAGCTGGCTTATGAGCCAAGGCTGAACATCATCTGCAGATTATCAAACCTGTCAGCCTAGTGCCGCTTCGTGAAGAAGGAGCTGGTGACCGGCTGGGAGGTGTTAACAGATAAGACCAAGATGGTTGCTCCAGCCTTCTCAGACATGGGGGTTTCAGGAGGGCAGTGACTTCTCAGGCAGGTGACATGGACAGATATGTACACAGTGTGCCCCACAAGGTACAACTTTGGTCACATTTCAACCCCACGGAGATGAGGAGCGTGTCAGTGGTGTTCTTTGTACATTTCCATGTAACTCACTGAGGTGCATGAATGAGCTGTGTGCTAGAGAGGATCTGTGAGCTGGATCAACCGTGAAGACCCTGCTGGTCAATTAGTTACTTTTATTAACGAAGTAAGTTCAGTATTCAGAGTGTGTGCCACGGACCTCAAACGAACCCCCACCACAGGTTGCCTAAAGTCAACCACCAGCTTCCAGATAAGGTCTTCTGAATAACATGGTTTGACATCAGGATCTGAGGATCAGCTGTGGGATGTGCTCGACTGTCAGAAAATACAGCAAAGCTGATACAAGTCCCCACATAGAGATACAGATTCAGAAGTTCTCCCCTGGCTTGGAGAGAGAATATTTTTCCTTTTCTTAGAAATCCTCAGTGTGGCAGTTATGAGATAAAGGAGACTTAGACTTGCTCTCTGGTGTGTGGGGTTGGAGTTAATATAGGAACTAAATTTCTGGGGTGTTGCATTAGCCTCTGGGCTATTCAGAAGGGGCTGTCTGTTTAATTGCTGACTTCCAGTGATTTATAGAGGGTGAGCTAAATGTCCATTAAAGTCAATGGGAGCCTTCTGATGTCGGTAGGCTTCAGTTAGGACCACAGTCTGGCCATTCTTGTAGCATCTGGGTACAAGCAAAAAGGCTGAATGATAAAGGGGGCAGTGAAAGTAAAAGGGAGGGAGGTGCTGAAAGAAAAACGCCTTCACTTGGAACAAAAGCCTGGCTCAAAGGTACAATGTTTCTCAGAGCTCTGAAATGCACAAACTGTTGCTTTCTTTTTGGCTTTTCAATGTTCTATTTTGTTTTTCAACGGACAGTCTGTTCTCGTGGCTGTTATTACTTCTAAGTGCTGCAGCCCCTATTGGCTGGGGGTGATGGAGAAATGACTTCATTAGCATTTATTTAGATGTCTGTCTTAGGAAGCAGTCTCGATTGATGTCCTCATTGTCCAGACTATCCAAATGACTCTGAGGCTGTTCTTACTTCCCTTATCCCCTTCATTTTTAAGCAACTGTGATTTTTTTGGGTGTGTGTTTGGGTTGCATTTAATCTTCAGAACATTCTTCAAACCTTAATCCTCACAAATCCAGTTTGAGGGGGAAAAGTTGTTCCTGCTTTTCTTGGCTTATAAATTAGAGTAATGGAGTTAGTGAGGCTAAAAGTGTTACCCCAAGTCAAGCATGGCATCCCGGCTGGAATGGAGTCAGAACAGAGGAGATCCTGACTCAATCCTCTGTGCTGAGGCTGTGCTTTTGTATGCTTGTAGGCTAATGAGGCATGTTTCTAGATGCCATGTGAGCAAATGAGCCAGATCAAACAATTTGTAGCTGCCCTCCCACCCACACTATTGCAAAAGCAAAAAATCCCCTTTTCCACCAGCAGCAAGTGAATGTTTGAATCATCTACATCTGCATCCAGCAACAGCCACTTTGACCAGGCATCTGTGTGTTATTTGGAGGTAAAAGCCCATTCAAGGGTGGCTCTTTGCAAAAGCCAGGCCTGTTGTGGCGTCTGCAAAACTCCTAAAGAGTTTTTCACCCCTGAGTTGCTAAAGCTTGAAGAGACCCTTTTTTCCCCATGTGCTACTATTTAAATAACAGTAATATCTCTATACCCAAATACCTTTCTTCATTTTCAAGACCTTTTGGTGTTTAAATTTAACTCCCTGCTTGGGAACGGTAGATGGTAAGAAAACAAACCTGAAAGGCTTTTTCCTATGCAAAATGTCTGTGACATTTCCTAAAGCCAGCAGAGCTCTGGACTTTGCCTTTTGTAGGCACTGGAGTGAGAGCACACCAGAAGACCAGATATGACAGTGGGTAATCAATGCCTGGCTGCTGTGAGTTTTGTTATTGAGAAAAAACCTAATGTTTTCAAAAAGTTCTTTCAGGACACTGCAGTTAATGTTAATAGGGCACAGGCATAGCAGTGTTTACACCAGTATCCCATGGAAAACTTGCTGCTCTAGGAAATGCTGTGACTGGATGATAACAGGGAATGGCTGAGTGGCTTAGAAGAGGTTCCCAGCCTCAGGGCTATCAGTGATGGCTTTGGGCTAACACTGTCCATGACTCACTGTAAGAGACCCAGCTTTTATAATAAGATGTACAACTGGGGTACCAACATGCTGAAACAATGAAGATCCCAAGTTTTGCATGTTTTGGGCTATTGCTTTTTTTTTTCCTTTTCTTTTAATTCCATGCTGCTGTAGTTTGCCTTTTCACTCCCTCCTAACATGTTATGGTTTATTTGTATTAAACATCTGCCCCTCTCTGCTCCCAGAGGTGTCTGGATTTCAGGGAATGATGAAGCAATTCCCACAAATGCAGTCTGTGCAAAATCCCTCCTTCCTTTGGCCAGCCTTGATTTTGGTTGAGAACAGGGTTATCAGCTGTTTAGCACCTTGCAAGTCTGGAGCTTGCGTGGGGTGTTTGCTATAGAAGATACAATGAAAAAGAAAAAAAAAGCTGTATTTTGCAAATACATAATCTATCACAGTATTCTATGTGGCTATTAGTAGAAATTAGTGCAGGATTAGTACCTAGAGAGGAAAGGAAAAGAAAACAAGTGTATAAGGGACACCTTAACATTAGGCACATGTAGCACAGACTGTTTCACAGGAGATGGGGACAGCTGAAAATTCTCACTCTTTCCTGTTGCTGGATCAGATTCCTTTGGTAGAAAGTGGGCAGAGTGCCCCAGGGAAATATCTCAATAGCCTGAGGCCCCCTCTGACATCAGGTCAAATATTCTGGGTCACATAACTGAAGGCTGCGTGATGAAACTCAATATTACAATGGATCAAGTGCTTCTGCCACATGGAACTGACGTGCTCCTGTGCTAACGGACTCGGGGCACTCAGCAGATGCTCAAGGAGGATGGAGATTTCAGGCGTGGCCAAGTACAGGGCTCAAATGGGAAAGATGCTTGAGCCAGTGTATGAATAAGCCTGAGCCTGCCTTAGCTTAGCACTGGTGCTCACCAACTGTAATGGAAAGACAGTGGTGGTGGTGGCAGATGAAACTAAGCTCAGCTGGGATGGAAAAGGAATGGGAAATAATGTTGTGGTTTGGAGAATAGTTTTCACTGCTCGATATAGAGCAATAAAAAAAAGATTGAAAAAAATGGGAGCGCCAATGTGCCCAAAAGAAGGAAGAGCTGTTTCATCTTATCCAATGCCAAAGTCTAAATTTAAATCCTACTAAACATCTAGGTTCAGCAAGTGAAAAAACTAAATATTGCATGTATTTAAATACAACTGGCAGGCATTCCAGTACAGAGACTGATCCTGCACCTCTTTCAAAGCACCAATTATTTTAAACAAATTTCTGCTGCAGATGTCCAAATAAGCCCTAGTTTCTATCTTTTTTTCAGTAAAAATAACTTATCCTCTGACATCTAGGAAAGGTGAGGGTGTTGCCAAGCACTGAGCTGTCATAATTGCTGTCATAATTTGCCTTCTGATTGTTTAAAGTCCCATTAGTTAGGTTTTGTTCTTTCATGCCTGTAACCATCTCCTGTTAGAAATGAGAGCGCGTGGCTGATGGGGAGGACTGCAGAAGTGGCACTGCGTGTTTTACAAACTTATTCCCTGCTTGCAGCCTGAAGTGCGTTGCGGGCTCAACCCTTTCACATCTTGAAGGCTCAAAGCAATGTGGAAAAGTAAGATTGAAGAGTGAAATGCAAAGCTATTTTTACTGCAGAATTGCTAGTTCACCTAATAAAATGTTCCGAATTCCTAGAACTTTTAAGACCTTACGAATCTTTATTGCCACTTGGGCTTACGTGAGTTTCTTATATAAATAAAACTCAGATTTTCAGGATGATGTGGTGTCAGCAGTATTAATATTGTAATTTTGCAAAGTGAGACAAGTACTGGATGTGAATAGACAGATCACAGGCAAGGTACTGCTGCAGCATAGGCAGTTTCTATCTTGTATTCAGTTTCTGCCCCCTCAGAGTCAGATCTTTTTTCTGAAGAACCTTGTTTAGGGGTATCTGTGCCTCTCTTCCCTCCACTGAAACTGGTAAAATTCGGTCCATTTGACCAACTCTTTGCTATCACTTAACTGCTCTCACCGACAAGCAGCTTAATTACTATTATAAGCCAGTATATTGTAAACTTGTTTCTTTTGGAACTCGTTACCAGTCCCCAAGAACGTTATTTCCATGCCTTTATTTCTCTTGGATAGGCTCTCACATTGCAACTGCTCTTGGCTAATGCTTGTAGATGTCTGAACTGCTGGTTTGGCTTGGAGTTGTCTCCATTGATCACCTTCCAGTAACTCCCAGTGACTCAATGTCCTGCAGGCTGGTATCTGAGCTCTGCCTTCACTTCAGCCCAGACTCATTAGTATCCCTTTGATTTAACTCTGCAGTCAAATAGAAGGTTCTCACAGAGGTAAGGGATGACATACATATTACATCTACAGAAATTACAAATTATTCATCACAGCTAGATTCAAACCTATAAGGGCATTATCTGTCCTTGTCTTTCCAAGATCTGCTTTCTCTTCCAGATCTTGAGGCCTGTAGGATAAAGCTGTTCTGGCTAGGAGAGTTTTTTCATCAGGGTGTAACAGATGAGGTGCTGCACTCAAGAGGGACAGATTTGGTAGGGGGGTGTTTGTCTGACCTGGTACAACTAAATTTTGAGCAGCTGGTCATCTGATGAATGCTTCTAGAGGTGAGATGGCAATAATTAAAGCAAAGCATGGATTTGTCCTTAGACTTGGAATAATCCTGCTCAGGAAACCCTGCAGAGTGGCGTTTCTTTATAAGCTTGGAAGATTTCCCTGACTTTGAGACAGTGAGCACTTCTCTCAATGGCAGTTCACTCAGGATTGACAGACTGCAGAGGGACTCTGTGTTCACATCCCTACTCTTCCGGTGTCTGCAGTATTGGCCAAAAATCTACCGCTTCTTTTCATGGCTGCTTTCAGAGGCTTTGCAGTGACTCTGATGTGCTCTCTGTGGTAATACAGACTTGCTAGCCCTTGGTCTCTAAGGAGCATGAAGGTGATTCCTCCACACATGGTAGAACCTCATGAATGTGCTGCTTTGGCTTTTTATGCATGAATTCCCACTGTAGGTTACTTCAGGCACTTCTGCAAGGCAACAAGGCTTTGGTAGAGATGTGTGAAGCACCTGCCCCTGGGATCTGCATGGCAGGCCTGATGCCACCCATGAAACCCTGACAGCAAAACCCACATTGATACAAAACCCATACAAAACTGGCTTACAGGCAGAAACAGGGTGAGCTTTACCCACCAAGCTTTTACTTTTTCTTGTGTTATCTGTGGAAGAGACCAGCTTCCCAAAGCATCTGTGGTCTGTGAGAAAATCTGGTTTGAGAGCCAGTCTCAAATCAAAGAGTTTAAAAGACTCCTAAACAGATAAATGTTTTACTTCCCACTCAAAACACACTGCAGCATTTTTGAGAGTTATGCTTTGGGGTGCCTGACCCTGTTTCACCCCTTTGTTGTCTCAAGCAACCCTGTGGTTCCGGTGGTGCTAAAGGGGAAAATAGCAGCATCTTGGGGATGGAGCATGGTTTAGGTCTAAAAAACTGTGATTTTATGTTCCTTCAAAAAATATCCCAACTAACCCCCAGACTCTCACCTCTTGACTGGTGCCTTGGGATTGTCTTTTTCATAAAACTCTTTTTTTTCTACTTTTGCAGAGGGTAACCTGGGGAAGCTGTCCTCTGTCCCAGAGCTGGGCTTTGCAAACCCCCAGTCTAGAGCTGCCGACAAGGGCAGGCAGTAGGGGACATCCCATAAATCCAGCGGCTGCAAAGTCTCACCCTAATAAAAGCTGTACCCTCGGTCGTGCACGTCGGCAGTGGCGGGTGGTGTGGGGGAGGGCTGGATGGG
>VZRI01003312.1:0-30389 GCA_013397515.1 Upupa epops
TGATTGCTAATGATTCTATGATTTGTCCTAACTGGGACTGCCATTTTATTGAGAACTTCCTGGAAACTCAGCTTCAACAACACGGAGCAGCACTAAGTATTATTGAAACAGGGCACCACTAGCATAGAATCAGTATAATGGATGCTAGTTTGGGTAGCATGAAGAAGTGTTTCATGACGTGAACTAATAGAAATAGTTAACCCTTATCTTAACCCGCAAGCTGTTAAATACACAATGTAAGGATAGGCGTGGACTCACAGATAATACTCAAGCACAATCAGCTTTGGTTGACCTTAGATCAAACAACTCCAAAAAAGGGTCACAGAAGTGAGAGTACTGTAGTAACAATGATTAGCAAAGTGCTAAAGAGGGTGATGCATGCTTCTATCAGCAAAAACTGATGTCTTAATAAAAGCCCTAAGCAAGATACCAAATTAATACCTACAAAACCAGTAGTATAGTATTGTGCAACAGAGACTATGTGGAGCATAAATGCACATTCAGACCCAAGAGTGCAAACAGAATCACAGAATCGCACTGGAGAAGACCACTTCATGCACACTGTGAAATTATTTCTCATTTTTAAAAAGTAAAATAATTTCTTTATGGTGAACTTTTGATATAACCAAATGAGTGAAGTCCTGCAACAGATAACTGTGTTAGCATTCCTACACAACTGCCATATCATAGAATCATAAGGGATCAAAAGAGACCTTGAAAGATCATCTAGTCCAATCCCCCTGCCACAGCAGGATCATCGAGACCAAGTTGCACAGGAACACATGCAGGCGGATCTTGAACATCTCCAGTGAAGGAGACTCCACAACCCCCCTGGACAGCCCATTCCAATACTCGGTATGCCCCCATAATCTCCATTAATACTTTTCAGTGGTACTGCTGTTGGAGAAACACACATGATTAATCCTACAGTTTACATCTGTTCATCATCTCTGGTCATCTGAGTCGCTCTTCACTGTAGAATAAATGAAGCCTGCTCTGTTGGCCAAATCTTTAATCAATCCTGACATGTCATTTCCTTTTTTCTTCAGCAGCAAACCAAAGCCTAGACATTAGTTTTGTAAAATTCACCCCAGAGAACATCAAAAGCATAAAAATTAAAAGACATATAAAAAAAAAACCTAAGCAGTACAAAACAGCACTACAGGATTCAGTGAAGAACCAAAAAAATGTGAAAACTACAGTATCAGAATAAGCATTCTGATTTTCAGCAGTATTTTCATGTTAACTTCTGTGAGATCAAGTCTATCTGGGCTGCTTCAGTTAGGGTTTCACAATGGAAGTCTTGAATTCTTTTCAATTTTTTCCTTATATAAAGCCAACTCATTCCACCCAAAGATTTTCAGACACTTCTTAGACATACACACTTGACTTTGATTTGCTTTACAATTACTGTAACTGAAGGGTATTATATACAAAAGAGAAAGAGCACCAGAGAGAAATAATCTCTATGTTTTCATTCCAAAAACACAAGAAACCCAGGTCCTTTCCTCAGATCAGTAATAATCTAGATTTCATATAGAACAACAGCAAGAAGAGATAAATGCAAATGCCAAAGGAAACTCAGTGTCAATGGTGGTACTCATGAGAAACTACTAGAGAAAAAATTCCTGCAGGTACCTCAGGCATCAGCCCATTCTGAGGTGGTTTGCTCCTCTGTTCCATGCTCCCAATCCACCTAAATGAATAATTTGTTTTGAACTTGGCTTTAAAATTCAGATTAATAGGAAATCAAAGGAAGAGAATATTTTTTTAAAAGTCTCTCTCTAACCCAAATCTTGGTTGCGGAGATCAAGGGAAGAGTAAACAAATCTCTGTTCTTTGAAATCACAGATAAGGACACTGGTCTACAAATCCAAAATCAAAACAGAAAGTTAGAAGCCATCCCTAAGAGACTTCACCTGAAGCACAAACTTTTCCTAATGTGAGTGTTCTGTTAAAATTATTTTGGAGTATACTGAAACTATTGAACTAACCCCAATGATTAACAGGAAGAGCACCCACATAGAAGAAAGAAATAGATCAATACAATTAATTACTTAGTAGCCTACTGTCTCTTCTGTCAGATAGAAAGGAAGAGGAGAAAGAAACATGGTTTCTACAGATTTTCTCCAGAGCAGTAAAGCTAAACATGGCACAGGGGTTGGAACTAGATGATCTCTGATGTACCTTTGCAATCTAAACCATTCTATGTAGATCGGTTTAATACACAGACACAGTTCATTTTGTCTGATGCCTCATCTAAAAACTGTGAGAAAACTTTATGCAGCACCTTTGCAATTGCTCTTTCCCTTTTTCCAGAGGGAAATCAAAAATGAAGGTAATACAAAACCAACGACATTCTCTGTTGCAATATTTAGGCTCTGACTTATGAAACAAAAATACAGAACCTTTGATAGCCTGACACCAGTTGGCTAAAACTGGGCTAATCATGTGACAAGCTAGCCCATTTTTGTTTGAGAGAAGGAAAAAAAAGAGATTTGTTTGGTGAAGTTGGAATGTAAATGAGTTAGTAACAGCAGTAGTAAGAACCGTAACAGCAATGGGAAGATGGAGAACTTCAGAGCTCTCTTGGCTCCAGGTGGAACTGCCACCAAGGTGAAAAGGGACTGGCACAGAGAAGGACAGGGTTAGAAGGGAAAAGGGCATCTGGGCAGAGATGTTCCTAGTACCAAGGAACTGTGACTCAGTCTAGAGCAGCAGCGGTCGGTGGCACAGGGCACATAGAATCATAAGGGATTGGAAAGCACCTTGAAAGATCATCTAGTTCTATCTCCCTGCCTCAGCAGGATCACCTAGACCAAGTCACACAGGAACACATCCAGGCAGGTCTTGAAATTCTCCAGAGAAGGAGACTCCATAACTCCAATGCTCCCTTACCCTCACTGAGAAAAAATTTCTTCTGACATTTCTACGGAACCTCCTCTGTTCCAGCTTGCACTCATTGCCCCTCATCCTGTCACCAGACAAACTCGAGTAGAGCCTGGCTCCATACTCCTGACACCCACCCCTCACATATTTATAGACATTAATGAGGTCACCCCTCAGCCTCCTCTTCTCTAAGGTAAAAGAGACCCAGCTCCCTCAGCCTTTCCTCATAAGGGAGGTGTTCTACTTCCTTCATCACCTTCGTTGCTCTACACTGGACACCCTGCAGCAGCTCTGTGTCCTTCTTGAACTGAGGGGCCCAGAACTGGATACAATTCTCCAGATGCAGGAGCCAGGGCAATCTGAGTCCTGCAGTTTTAAAAGAACAGACAGAGCAGACCACATCTTTGGACCAAACAGGAGCAGGTATTGGCTTTTTGTTGGTGTGGGGATGGTTGGACTTGGTGATCTAGGAGGTCCTTTCCAAACAGGATTAGCTTGTGATTCTGTGAGATGGGTGAACATCGTGGGCTGAACACACCATTGCCTTTCTGACCTGTCATAGTTCCTGGGGCAGAGGTGTGTTTGAAATTCTCTGGAATTTCTAAACAACACTGCATGTCCACGTCTGCTAGTGGAGGCTGCACAAAATCACAGCCCAAAATCAATAGCTTCTTCTGACTACTATATTCTTCCTACTAATGTTTTTTCTCCAGCAATTCACTACAGACAACAAGATTCTGAACTAGAAATTTGGCCTGGACTCTCTTTGTGTTAAGTACAAGCTCCAAAACTGGTGAAGACTAAAAGGCGTTAGAGCAAACAGCCACTTTGGAGGCTGTTTTTCAAACCAATTTGCTTCACTAAAGCTTGAGCCCATTGCTGTTGATCTAATGAATATGTATTTCTGAATTTTGGTTGTCCAAATCAGATAATTCATCAAGGGTCACCTACCACTAAGCAGGATTAGAGAGGAAATAACAAGAGGCCACAGCTTCATTATTCTGTGTTAGAGGAGAAAGAAAGCAGGATGGAGATATACAGGAAGAAATTTATTCTGTGCTATTGTGCCAAGAGAGAAAGTGTATCAGGCAATTTCATAGGAAATCAGTCCCAGTGCAGCATTTAATAGATTAGAAGTCTTTGTGTAAAACAGCATTCAATCTGCTGTGGGTGTCAGGCTTAAATTCGAACAGGCAATTACATACATCTATTCTGAAATAAATTATTCTGACGGCTTCAAAGTACCTATAAGAAAGTATGTTTCATGAAACTCAAAGAAATTAATAAAACCCAAAAGATGAATGAAAACTTCAGAAAAGAGCTAGAGAACTTATCCCATGCTGTGAATTTTTACAGTGACCAGTTCATATTTCCACTTGAGTTGGTTGATCTGACAGTTAAAATTACTTAGAACCCAGTAACAGGAGATGGATTAGGTCACCACCCATTTCAACTGAAAACATATTCAAATGTAGAAATCTAAAAATAATCAGCCCAGGGCTGACACAAACAGAATTCTATCAGAAATTCTCTATTAGCTGCGTGAGCACCCAGTGTACATTTGACCCCATGCAGTGAAGGTACAGTGGGAGAAAAGGACTAAGAAAGGCACAGAGTGGACCTCCAGTCGTCACTAACGGTGAATGCTTCTGGTCAAACATAATTTTCAAAGCCTACAGAATCACAGGATAATTCTGGTTGGAAAGGACCTCCTAGATCACAGAGTCCAACTATTCCCACACCAACAAAACTCCGGAGAGACTGACAAACACAAACTAACCCNCAACTCTTCACAGCCTCCCTTCAGTCAGTTGTAGAGGACAAGGAGGTTCCCCCCTCAGCCCCCTCTTCTTCTCTTGAAGGTTAGGAAGCATCTTATACTGGGCTTTTTTACAAATGCTGTTTAATTCCTTTAAACAGGTGATGAACACGAGGAGGAATTTCTCTCTGTCTTTGGGCCTCAGTATTTTTTTTTTTTTAATTTGTTTGGTTTGGGATTTTTTGTACTAAGAATGGAAGGGTGAGAGGTAATCACTATGGTGTCCTGAAACATAGAACAGTTGCTGTGCTTTGGGCACAATTCCACTGTTGCTTTTGTAAGTGTGCTAATGAGCCATTGTCATACTGGTGCCAACCTGGCATTAGCAGTCACCATAAATTTACTGCAAGAACACTGCTGTTTGTAATTAGCTCTTCATTACACAATCAGGCTGATTTAGAGAAGCTCTCATATGATTTGCTCAGCAAATGAAGCAATATAATTACACCTCACTAGAAATCAACAAATTAGACTGCTGTTTGCAATTGGCTGTGTTATGTGCTGTTAGCATTCCGGCAATTGTGGGCCTGTTGTGGCCTTTAGCACTTCAAGGAAGTGTAATTAAAGCACTGAATATTTTTGAATTTGCCAGATAAGCTACGTAATAGTCAATTCTTTGCAATTAAGGAAGGAGCCAAGATTTATGCATCACAAATTCTCAAAAAGCTTAAGTTGCAAGGTTGATAAACATACAGAAATCAACTACAAATAACAGGAAATAGTCAAAGGGGCTGACCTCTGTTTCATCATGATTTATTTTATAGCCTGCACTGAAGACTTAAGCCTATCCAGATCAAGAGGGTTAGGGAGCTTTTAGTTAAGTCTGCTTTTGCACATTCTTGATAACAGTCTTTGCTTTTTACAAATCATAGAATCATAGAATGATGGAATGGTTGGGATTGGAAGGCATCTTAAAGATTGAGTTTCAACCCTCTTGGCATAGGTAGCGACGCTTCCCATTAGACCAGAGTCCCATTCAACCTGGCTTTGAACACTTCCAGGGAGGGGACAACCTCTTCCACTGTCTTACCACCCACATTGTAAAGAATTTCCTCCTGGTAGCTAGTCTAAGTCCTCCCTCTTCTCGCTTAAAGCTGTATCAGACTTTGTAAAAATCCCTTCCTCACCTTTCTGACATGTCCCTTTGAAGTGCTGGAAGGCTGTAAGGTCTCCCTAGAGCCTCCTCTTGTCCAGGCTGAATAGCCCCAACTCTTGCAGCCTATCCCATTTCTGAAATATTTCTCTTTTCTAGGTACATTATTTCATGCCATTTAGGAGCAGCAGAGGTCAACTGGAACTGGAACTGGTTAATAGAAGCTCACTGGGGCCAGGAAAATGAAGTGCTTGGGGTATATTTGGTTGCTTGTAATGAAAAAGTTAACATAAAGAAGTAAAAAAATACAATTAATGTTACAAAAAAGACACAGATGAGTTTATGCTTAGGAGCGACAGTCAGTTATAATTATTGATATCATAATAATTTATTATTATTTATATACTACTTCAAATAGGAGTCCTAATGTCTTAAAGACACTGAAGAGGTCAACACTGTTAGCAAGTCCTGCAGTTGTTATGAGCCTGCCTGATATATTTAATACCCACAACAGTCACGAAGGATAATCATCTCTTCTACTCTGTCTTGGCAAGACTTTACCCAGTTACGCTCTTTTCATATAGCAGATTTAGTCAATCCTGAGGGTTTGGAAATCTATTCACTTGCCACAAGAAACATCAAGAAGCTAAGACTAAGTATTTAAAGAGCATCTGCATAGAGATCCTTCCTGGACAAATCCCCAAACAAACCATAAACAATACCAGTCATTTGCAGTGTTGGGCACAACTAAACCATTCTGGTTTTGTTAAGATTAACAAAAAGACCACAGTAAGTAACCTACCAGCATAAATGGACAAATCCAGTTCCCATCCAAAAGTGCTGTGAGATTTCCTTTGTTGTGCTAGCTTTTGTTGTTGTTTTATTTGGTGGGGGGTTTTTGGCAGACAATAAGTACAGACTGACATTTCAGATCTGATAAGGGACAAACAGTATTACAGGACAAATGAAAGGGTAACCAGGATTGTATCACTACTGTGAGATGCTAAAGCACGTTACAAAGATTTGTGTGTAGGAAACATTACAAACCCAGCAAAGACTTCAGTACCAAAGCCATCAATCTAAACAGCAGGTCAGGACATGGTTTCAAAGATCCAATTTTTAATATCATAATGAAGTGCTGGATGTTAGCATGCAGTGAAGAAAACTACAAGAAGAGAGACAGGTTTTTACTGGGTCCTGAAGAATACTCGGGATATTTAAATAATGTAACGTAGCTTTTACATGAAATTTTATATTCCCTACATTCTACGTTTTGTGCAGAAAACTAAAGTAAGGTCAAAGATGATATCACACCAAAGCAAAGCTCAGAAAGAGAATGTTAAGAGGAGCATCTGCAAAAATACCACAACAGCCCATAAGCACCAAGAGGTGTTTTTGTTTTGGTAGTCTATTTGTTCTGTTTGAAACACAACACACTTGATTCTTAGTGTAGGGAATGTACAACAAATTAACATAAAAAGGAGGAGGAGGAGGAAGCTCATCTCATCAAACGGCAGGGCATCAAAGTCAGTTTAAGGAAACTTCTTCCCAGTGAGGGTAACGGAGCATTGTAACAGGCTGCCTGGGGGGGTTGTGGAGCCTCCTTCTCTGGAGACATTCAGAACCCCCCTGGATATGTTCCTGTGAGACTTGGTCTAGATTATCCTACTGTGGCAGGGGGATTCGACTCGATGATCTTTTGAGGTCCCTTATAATCCCTAATGATTCTATGATTCTATGTGAAAATTGAGCATTCTACCTCAAGAATGGAGGACAAAAAATTAACAAAAATTGTTGTGGAGTAGCTTGCAAAAGTCTAAGGGCCTAAGAATAAATTGTGTTTCCACAGAGGAAATCTTGCCAAAAGGTAAGGCTGTTGTATCAAAGCCATCAGACGGGGCACTGACTACGCAAGTTATGTAGCATCTGTGCCCACTGTGGAAGAGTTTGTGGTGATTTTCACATTACAACGTCTACTTACGATAGATTTGTCTCTAACGCAGTCATTAGTGGAAGCAGTGTAAATCAAGTTTATAATAGGATGAGTAGCAGAACGCAATAAGCAGAGGTTATTCCACTTGGAGTTGAAGGAAACCCCAGTATACAAGGTCTGAATTGCAACTACAGCACATAACTATCACTTGGCATACTGACACTAGTGGAAAGTGGCAAATATAGCCACGTTATCTAAGAGTAGCACGTTCACAGGATCTGAAAAACTACAGCTCCTCAAGTCTGACATCAGTATCAGGTAAACTGCTAAAAAGTACAAAAAACTATCCATATATGCATAAATCCAGGAACATATCATCCTACAGAATCTATGCTACTAAAAAAGTGAGCAACCAAAATGCTAGGGAGGGAAAATTCCTTTCATTAAAGGATTAATGCCTAATCATGAGATTAATGGTAGGCAAATTACCTGTTTTCACATCAGAAGGAAGTCAACACGGGAATTCCACAAACATTTACTTAAAGACTACTTTTCAACTTATATATGATTCAGAAAAGAGTTAGGAATGAAACAGAAGCAAGAAGACTAGTAAAAATTGTTCTGAATCTTTCCATCAATGGCAGATGAATTTCAATGTAGATAAACAACATAATTCACATGGGAAAGGAAAAGCTAACTTTATGTGATGGACTGGGCTGACAACAACAGGTATGTGGAAAATACTGGTACTAGATATATAAATAGAGGTCTCCGTGGAAATGACAGCTCAGTGTTCACTAGTAAACAAAATAGGAAATGGAATGCAAAGAAAATAAGAAACTTCTTTATGCTACTCACACCTGTTCTGTGCTTGGGTGTGTAATATTATGTACAGAGCTGTCATCGGTTGATCCTGTTGAGTGGGTCTGACAAGATGAACCAATTAATGTAGTGAAACACGCCAATGGGCCAAAACAAAAAACAAAAGAAGGAGGGTTCAAAGTCACTTATAAAAGTCACAGGCTAAAAACAAAGACTATCTCAATTTGGGGAAAAAACAAGATATTTCATTCAAGCAACATAAGAAACTCAAAGACACAGAGATTAATGACACATTCATATGTAACTGGGGTGAGTGCTACTTCAGGGGGAAGAAACCTCTAGTTGTAACATGGTGACTATATTTGGTGACTGCCTGTGCAAACATCCCTCAGAACCAATTGGTCTTGTAAGGGCCAGTTCTCTGATCCAAGCGCCCCCAAGCCAGTCCTCTATTTCCAGCATGCTGATTCCTATGGACACAAATGAGGGAAAATTCTATTTCAGCAGAAACTGTGTTGCAGATGAAAGTTTTCTTCCACTGTCTCAAAGAGCTGCTAGGCCAGAGATTGCTGAAAGAGTGTATCTTAGAAGCACCACTGGTTTTTTGTTCTAAGTACATGTTATCAGCCTTACGGTGACAGTCTGTGGACGTGGTTCTGATCCTGCATGGTAACTCTTACATTCAAAGAGAATTAAGAATGCAACAACGCTCTGTATATCCAGCATGGCTTTAATGACAGCCAACTATAACCTTTATTTAATGACATCCACTCAGCTAAATGGGGATAAAGAAAACGTACAAGGAATTGTATGAAGATCGACAATTCTCTATGGTTATTCAAAAGGGGACTGCCGATTCTGTTGGGTTTCTAGATACTTCAGAACAACTGAGGGATCATGAGTAAGAAATAATACTTCTTGCTACTTACAAATCTGCTTGTTGCTCCTGTCAATTTAAATTTTAGATTAGATGATCACAGTGGAGCTGAAATTGAACACTGCAGGTAGAACTGAAGAGATCTTAATTTCTAAACAGTGCTTTACGGTTTATAAATCCTTTACTGCTATAAATCCTTTACTGGAATGGAGACAAGCAAGCGACAAAGGGAATTCATTGATTGTTTTATGTGCGTATTTTGTGCAAAATTCAGTTTTGGAATAGACTGTCCAGATTGGTATAAACTATATGGTGCCTCTGACCTTGAAAGCATGATACAAAAAGTCTTTTTATATTTGAGAGAGGTAATTTGCAAAAGTTAAGACTATTATAATGATGATGATGGGATAATCTTGCTCTGATAATATTATACAGGCTGGTGATTACTGCACAGTAGCTTTTCATAAACCCTATTAACTTGATTTGCATTTTATTAAATATTTTATGGGCTATTTTTTAAAGACACATATTACTTTACTGGGTGATTCGCATTATTTGAAACCTATTTGTTGCTATTTTTGTCCAACTGTCACAAATGGAACAGCATCCCATAAATCCAGTGCTCTACAATGAAGCAAGAAACTATCACACTGCCCAGGCAACAACCAAATGTTTTACAACGTTTTAAAATTGAATGAGAAACAACTTACTACCCCTGTAAGGTTTTCTTACTACTTTTTTAAAAAGCTTTCTCCTGAAGCCCTTGTGTAATGATGGAAGCTCCTGCCTTAAAATGATTTTAAGAGTTTCACATAATGGGCTACTTCAGGTGTTTTGTAGAATTATAGGGCAACGTGTTCCACAAGCTAACTTTAAGAAGTTATATAGTGCTAACCCAAATGAATATCTGCTGTGAAAAACACTGACTTGTAATTAGGAAATCCAAGCAGACCTGATAGATCAAAATGGATATTTGAGATTTATAAAAGATGTGAAAAATTGCAATAGCAGGGCAAAGCAAAATTCAACATCAAGCACCCGTTAGCAGGGATGATCAAGCACTTTAAAATAATGTAAGATAGACTTGTTTTATATAAACAGTTACACAAATAAAATCTTTATGAAAACCAATAAAGATTATTACTTTCGTAACTGAAAATACTCTCAAAAATGGTAAAAACATACCTATGGGGATGCAATCTTAACCCACCTATTTAGAGAGAACAATTTACTGTGCACAGATTTGCTTTATGCCTCAATAAACACAAGGGCAAGTAGAAACGCAAACATTGCAGAGTGGACCTGAGGAAGTGAAACAGATAGAGAAAACTGTCAGAGGGCTAAGAGCTCTCTAACAAAAAAGTGTATATTGTGTATTTACAACAAAACCCTGCCTGTGCCACCGACAGGTGAAGTAGTAAACATACACTTCAGTCTAAAACAAATTGGTTTTACTTTCTGCTGTGTACTTTGTCAAATAACAGAGATCCTAAATGATACCTGAATTTCATAGTAGGTTGGTTATTTCTTTGTTTTTTTTTTTTTGGTGGGGTTTGTTTGTTTTTTAAAGCAACTGATGTTTTATTTTGAGGAGAGCTGCCCATTTTTCTCCAGTTTGTACTTTCTCAGTAAGTTCTCCCAGAAGGTTTAAGTTAGTTTAAGTTTTTAAACCCACAGAAATTTCAAGTTCCATTACAAACTTTGATCAATTTCACACCAATGCTGTTTCCATTCCTTAGCTCTCCCAATGTTTTGTCAAAGTAATTCTCTCCCGGATTCTTATGATAAAGAAATTCACATCAATCTTTTTGCCTGTCATCCTCACAGTGCAAACAAAACCACTAACTAGCGAGGGAGATGGCAGGATGCTTTAATATACATTGGGGGCTTTCACCCCTGTAAATTAAATGTGACTCATAACTGGAATAAATTGTCCTGCCATTTCCTAGGGAATGACAAAACAAAATCAACATTAAATCATGTAGAAGACCAGGAATTAAAGCTTTTACATTGCTAAACAGGGGAAATTAATTGAAATTGAAGTTACTAAACCATGTGCTAATGCAAATGGAAGTGCTTTAGGCTGATGGTTTGCACATGGACATTTGTGCTCTAGAAGGAAACTTTTAAGAGCAGGTCTAGGACCACAGGGTTAACAGTACACATCAGCGTGGAAGATGAACAGTTAACTACTCGAAGCGACCATTTACTACTACTTGGAATACCATAGTTTTCAGAATATAAAGTGTTAGAAAATTTTGCAAGCTAATTCCATTCCATAGCTATATGAATTTTCAAAAAGGTCCCACCTGTCAGAAAAAAAATGAGAACACTTAAGTAGTTGAACAGAAAATCATAACTGCCTCATTCAGGGGCAGACTGGACTAAGGCATTTTTTATCGTTCAAGACATAGCTACCTTTTAAAGACACAGTTCAATATTAATTGCTAGTGTAGCAACCCACTCCTTGATCTCTTTCATGAGCTCTGTAGTAACTCCTACATGCATCAGTTGAGATCAAGACCGCAGCAGAGATACCACAGACACACCAACTCCCAAACCAGTTCTTGTTTCAGTGAGTTTGCAGCTGATTGTAGGACCATAGAACAGGGTAAACTGATAAGTGAAGAAACTCAGACCTGGAGGCACCATTGGCATTTAGTTTTCTCATTTCATCTTACTGTTGGCTGTCCTTGTATTAGTTCACTTGCAAAACACATGTATTTTTCTAAAAGATTGTTTGGAGCAAGGTTAAAAACCTCGATATTTCAAGGACAGTTTCAGTGTTTCTAAAAAAAATACACCCCTTGAGTGATAATTTCTACCATTACTGAAAAAATTTTGCTACTGTTATTAATGGGCAGTTAGGAACTGCATAGAACATAAAACATCTCAAAAAATATAAGATGAATACAGATGCTGTGCTATGAGCTTCCCTACGTAATTTCTTAGGCAGCATTAAACGTGAAATTTGAGGTAATGTGTAGAATAACAAACAATTCTGAGAGATAAAAGCAATTACACTTAGCTAAGGCAGAAGGCAGCCAAGACAACTGTGCTTTAGTGCTGAATTCAGACTCCTGAGGAGGTGAGCCATTTGACTTTCTCTCACATTCCCAGCCTAGCTCTCACAACATTCATGGAGACACATACAAAGTGTCAAGGAACTGTATGTTAACTGTGTGCTTAAGACGGTCTCTTAAACTGTAGCATTATCCCAAGGGTTAAGGACCAGATAAGAGCAGAAAGGACTAAAGCCTGTATTTTAATCCAGAAGTCTACTTTCTTCTCCTATCTAACTTGGTCAGGTCAGAACACCCTAGCATCTCATTTTCACATGTAACAGCATTACAGAGGCAATTCAGAAAACAAAAAACAACCAAAAAATAAACCCAAATCAAACCACCTACAACACAAGGAGATCCTTGACTAAAAGTACAAAGTGTTAAAAATTGTGCTGACAACATAACCTATTTTCACTTCCTTTCTTTAACAGCAGAAGTGTCCAGTGTCTGAACAGTTAAAATCAACATTCACCTCACAAGGCAAATGGATTGCTCATGATCATCTGCCTAGCAGCATACTCTAGGTGTGTGACCACATTCAATGAACAAATTATCTTTCAACTGCAGCCTACTGTTGTGGTAGATGCTGACTGGAGAAGAAATTTACGGATAGTTTTCTGATCAGTGTTTAGAACAGCACTACACTACAAATGACAGTACACTATACAGAACATTATACACTAAATGTGACTAAATACTATGGAAGTTTGTGTTTTAAATAAACGTAATAGTCTGAAAGGGAAGTTAAGCCCTGATAATGTCAAGAATTTGCTATGCCTTTTTGTCCTTTATTGTCTTTTCTGCTTCAGTCATGACCCAGAGTCAGCTTAAATCACACCTGACAACCCTACAAGAAAGGCTGTAAAAGCAACAATTAGGAAGTCTGAAAACAGCCAAATAATTTATCGTCACCCTGGGAACAATTTGTGTCTGTTACTAGAAAATGCTAGTCCATCACATCACAAGACAGTCTCAGACCAAGCTGTCTCTCAATATGAAGACAGAAAACCAAAGTGTTAGTGCTGGCAAAATGGGGAGAGGTGAGCAAGGCCTGCAGCAAAGCCCTCGTTAAATCCTTAGGAAAAAGGAGAGCAGAGTAACTGATCCCCTTTTTCCTATCATGGCTGTCTCCTTCCTGTCCATCTTCTCATCCCTGTTTTACATTCTGCCTGCAATGCACAACTTCAAGGAAAAAAAACTCAAGCAGAGTAAAAATGAAATGGTGATGATGGGCTTTTAGGTTCAAGTGCACTAAATGGAAGTCCTCATTAATTAATTTATAACATAATTCATGCTGTGCTGCTGTGCTGCTGCATTCACCAGTATCTTCAAGTGTCACTTCTTGTAGCATTTAACTTACAGCAACGTTAACCTGGTAGTTGAATCATTTATTCTATTAAAACCAATTTCGGTGTTCAACCCACTTCTAAGATTATTATAATCTTTTTAACCCTCTGGTTATAATTTACTATTTTAATGACTCCAATTCTTTTCAAACCTGACACTGCAAATCATTAGTGATACACCAATACAGTCAGTCAAACCTGCTTCAGATAAATGCTGATTGTCCACTTCAATATAAGGTCAACAAGCCTAGCGTGATCATAGAATCATAAGGGATCAGAAGGGACCTTGAAAGATCATCTAGTCCATTCCCCCTGCCACAGCAGGATCACCTAGACGAAGTTCAAGTGGGTTTCAAACATCTCCAGAGGAGACTCCACAAACCCCCCAGCCAGCCCCCTCCAGTGCCCCATCACCCTCCCTGGGAAGAAGTTATAGAATCAGTCAGGGTTGGAAGGGACCACAGGATCATCCAGTTCCAACCCCCCTGCCATGGGCAGGGACACCCCACCCTAGATCAGGCTGGCCAGAGCCTCATCCAGCCCAGCCTTAAACACCTCCAGGGACTGGGCCCCAACCCACTCACTTCAGTGTTTGTCTGATGCAGTTTATCTCCAGTGTTTCCCTGTATATTATCCTTTAGTTTATCCTTAGTGTTTCCCAATTAAGGAAATCTCCTTAGAAGGTTGTACCACTTCAGTGTGAGCAGTTTTATTAGCATAAAAACATTAATACTCTTAACTTTTTTCAATATCTGACACTTGTGTTGCATAACAGCAGTATGGTGACACCTGAGGTACCATCAACTGAAGGGAAAATACCAGTCCTTGCCTTTGTTCCTGTAAAGACCTGCCTCAGGCAAGCCTATCCAAAACAATTTTCTTAAGGTTCGCAACCTCTGGAGGAGTGAGATTAATAGAAGCTAAATCTGCAGAGGCCCTTAAAACTGAAGGAACAGAGAACCACATGTCCAGTCAAGCAACAGCCACATTCCCAAGACAGTGGGTGTTTGATGGCAAGAAAACACAGACACATAAGGGGAAGACACTAAGCTCAACAGATTGTGTAAACCCCACTTAAACTTCTCATGTTCTTCCTTGTTTGTATTGTGCCCTTAGAATACAGCCCACTTCACACATATCTTGTCTGCACTGCATCACAGACATCTGTGGTCCTGTTCCAATGTCGGAGTCATTAGCAAGTGCTCTGAGGCACTACAAACTGGGTACTTCCAGTTGCTGTGCAGTGATTTGCTGGCAAGGTAAGGGAAGTGTCAGGGAAGCACACAGAAGTTTTAAAATGCAAAACAAGCACAAATGTATGCAAAACTTGGGGCTCACTTGAGAACATTCCCCACAGCAAATTTATTTCTCCTTGAATTTCTTTCTCCTTGCTTGCGTTATGTTAATAATAGGATGTGAATGTAAGCTGTTCTCTGTTGGTGGAATATCGTTGGGTATCAACAGTGGTCATCCTCATTCAGAAAGAAGCATCTCACATGCATAATCTTTTCTGCTGGGGTTACATTTCCATCTGGATAGAAGCACTTCTGGGCAAAGCTGTGAATGAGATTCTTTTCCTGGTACAAAATCATCATAGATAGCAACAGGAAATTTAAAGGAAGCTAAGTCAGTTTTGCTCAATTAGATGAGATTATATTGGCTTCCTCGTTGAAATGATTGGAGAAAGACAAAAATAAATTAGATTATGACACTGGCAAGGGAAAACACCACACAGTCAATCAGAATTAAGTATGTTCATAAATGTCCAATAAAGAAAAGAAATCCAAGATAGATCTTAAAGACAATTAAAAAAAGCTGAAAACAGGATTAAGGCAAAAAATCCTCTCTGCCTCCAAGGCACAGCTTTGACATCAGTTTCTTACACCAGATTGCTCAACAGAAAAGGGACAACTTGAAACCTCTGAAGTTCTAAGCACATTTCCCAGAAATTAGTGATATTTAATTTTGTCTGGTACTTTAATTTTTGCTTAACTCTATCTTTCCTAAACCATCAATCAGACAGACACCTGTCACTCACATTTTGGCACAACATTAGACTGCTATAGATAACAGAAATCCCACTGATATCAACTGGGAGGAATAACATAACATAACATAAGCATTACTAAGATATGTGTGTGTATGGGAGGGAGGGGTTCTTTGTTTGTTATTTGTTTGGGTTTGTTACTTATTTTCATACCCCAAACCATCTTGGAAGGTGGCCATCTAGCAATGCAAACTTAAAGAACATGGAAATCACAACAACTCTGTATACAGGATAAAATTAATATGAATTATGAAGTTAGAATTAAAGTGGTAATTTTCTTCAAAAGATACACAACACAAAAGGAACAACAGCATCTCAATGCTTACTCAGACTCTACTCTCCAGATTCCACCGTAAGTTACCAAAACTTAAGGTACAAACGGTATGTCCACGTGTAGTTGGAAATGCAGGCTTGTGTCGCAATGAATACAGGACAGCTCATTTCTTCTTGTTTCCACACAATAAATTTCTCAGTTATGTTTCATCCTAAGGTTATTTGCTTTTCATTATCATCACTGGTGTGGAATGTTCCGTTTCAATTTTGAAAGGAAACTGGCTGGATAAACACTATACTGTCCTGGATAATTCCTCTGTCTTAGTCTTCTTCATACATAATCAAATCTACACTAAGACTTCTCTTGTAAAACAGGCAATATACACGGAACAACATGCCTTCTGGGAAGATGATTACATCACTGACTTTTTACCTTAACACATCAATCACTTTACTTCAATTCCTTCTGACAACAACTAGTTCCCTAAAGCCACACAGAACAACAGAGAAAAATAGCTTCTTGTATCATCCCAGAGCTGCTTCAGAGACCTAGGAACGAGCTGGTTTGCATCTCAGAGTTCACACGAGTTTAATTTGAGTATTTGAATTAGCCCCTACAGTTTGAGTACTAGGCCAAGAACGAAAATCACACTTGCAGGTCTTTGTTGTCAGTCATGTTAATCCATTTAACCTCTGCACTTGCTGAATCAGCCAGCCCAAAACTACTTCAGTGAGCCACGAGGCAGCTGTTAACATTTGGGCAGAGATGCAGACCTTGCTGCTAAAGCAACTTGTTTTTATTTAATCATGAGGGAAAACACAAAATACCCATTTCAGCACTTTTCAGTAATATTTCTTATGAAGCCAGGTAAAAGCGAGTATGCTGCTCATAAAAGCCTCAATGAATTTCTTCACACAGTGCATCTCAGTAGCTAATTTAAAGGACAGAATTGGCGCGGACAGAAGAGGCACCCTTGTTTGGGTCAGTGTCAAACAACCTATTATTTCAAAAAGCATCCCTCTAAACATCTTTCATATTTTAGATGTTGACAAACTAATAAAATACTACTTGAATTCAAGAATAATTTCCATAGATCTACAATTGGACTGGTTTTCCTGTATAATTTTTCTAAAAGCAACAGAGCTCAAATAATAGTTGGCAGTGAACCACAAAGTTGTATTGGAATGTTCAGTAAGAACCTTCTCATAGCAATATCCTCTTCCAGAGATTTAGTATGCATTATATGATATTTTTCACAATATGGCTCTGAATAATCAATTAAGTAAACACGAGTACTGCTGTCAAACAACCAAAATTGCTCACTCTTCTGGATTTGTTTTTTATATCTGCCCCTGATCTGGAATACTACATTTACTAGATCGTTTATACTTAAATCTAATACTGAAATAATTGCTTACACTCACAACTATATTAGAGAGATAATGTATCAACAAGATTTATATATCACATCCTAATCACAGACTCTAGCATAACATTATCATTCCAAAGCTCTGCCCCCTAGAGCAGAGAGGAAGAATCGCTGTTGTGTTTCAGATTTGCATAGAAATATAATCAGAAAATTTTGATTTAAATAGCAACTGGGAAGTGGCTTTATAGACATCTGATTATCTGGTTAATAAACTGAGAAATACCAATGATTCATATCAAAATGCAACCTCATACACCTTCAAGCTTAAGAGAATTGCATCAGAGTGACGTTCGTGGAACGACTTGAGTTTTTCTACCAGTCACCTCTTTTTGCTGTGATCTCCTCTGCACTTCCTACAAAACAGATTGTTACTCCTGATCTTCAGCCCTCTCCAGATTGCTAACGAAGAATCCTGTCAATATAAATTTTTCCTAAAATAATTTCACCACCATCCCTGTTCTTTCCCTTGGCTACTGAAACATGGAAGTGTTCACGTTCCTTGGGATTTTATAGCTCATTTCATAGCTATGAAGGGGTTGCAGCTTCAGGGATAAAAACAATAATGAGAAAATCTGTTTCTTGCAATGCTAACACAGCTTGAGAGATGAGACTGAAGACAGGAAACAGAGAGTTTGTGTTTGTACTTCACTACTTGCACCTTGCAGTGATGCATCTCTGAGGGGTTCTGCTACTTCATTTGTATTTGTATTTCATTTGTCATGGCAAGCCAGAATTACCAAAACCCCAAGCATTCATCTATGATGGATCTCCTTCTCTGGAGACATTCAAGACCCACCTGGATGTGTTCCTGTGTGACTTGGTCTAGGTGATCCTGCTGTGGAAGGGGGATTGGACTAGATGATCTTTCAAGGTCCCCTCCGATCCTTAATGGTTCTATGATTCATAACAGCAAGAGAGGTTAGACTGGCACTTTAGGGTTAAACATGATGTCATACATACTACTATGCAGTACTAGATCACTGTACCCCTGCCTTACAGCTCATGCTGCTGCTGTGCAACTCAGGAGTGTCATGCAGATTATGGGTTTCACTTCACTGAGACTGTGAAGTAGCAAAGACATTCAAATAGAAGGTGACTCTATCCTAAATAAAGCAACATCTGTCCAGAGGAAAACTGATTGTAAAAGACTGAAAAATCGATCCATAATTTTAATATATTTCCATGTATTTCACAATATGGCATACAGTTCTGAGTGTGTGTAATGGGATGATGGATTTGATTTTTGTTTTGACCTAAAGTAGCTTGTTGAATTTCAGCCCTACCTGCTTACATAATTTACAAGAGATAAATAAAGCCATTGCATTGCAGATATTTTTCATACATTCACAGATACATAGAATGGTTCAGGTTGGAAGGGACCTTAAAAATCATCCCTGTAAAAAAGGTGCTCCAGCCTTCCACTCATCTTCTGGACACGTTCTAACAGTTCAATATCCTTCCTGTGTTGGAGACTCCAGAACTGAATGCACTACTCCAGATGGGGTCTCACTGTCTACTCAGATGGGAGGATCACCTCCCTCGATCTACTGGTCACCCTTCTTTTGATGCAGTCCCGGATGCAGCTGGCTTTCTGGACAGCAAGCAAACACTGCTGGCTCATGTTGAGTTTTTCATCATTCAACACCCCCAAGTCCTTCTCCTCAAGGCTGCTCTGAATCTGTTCCCCACTCAGCCTATGTCTGTGCCTGGGATTGCCTTGACCCAATGAAGAACCTTGCACTTGGCCTGGTGGAATCTCCTGAGGTTGGCACTGATCCACCTCTCCAGCCTGTCCAGGTCCCTCTGGATGGCATCTTTTCCCTCCAGAGCATCCACCACACCACACAGTTTGGTGTCATTAGCAAACTTGCTGATGGGACACTCAATTCCACTGTCCACATCACCAACAAAGATGTTAAACAGCACTGATCGCAGTACTGACCCTTGAGGGATGCCACTCATCACTGCTCTCCATTTGGACTTTGAGCCGTTGACCACAACTATTTTAGTGTGACCATCCAGCCAGACAGACAATTTATACTGGGACAAGCCCATGCCTTCTACTGGACTTGATGTCAGTTGTGAAAGTACCCAGGGGACAAACACAAACCACTGCAGCAGAGCATAACACAGGTGATACATAAAAAAATTGAAGTCAACACAATAACCAACAAAAGGGCTGGAACAGTTTGCAATTTGCAGATAGCTTGCTGAATTTCACACCTCTCCAAAGCATTCCAAAACTCTTTCCCACTGAAATAAACTTGCTTTGAATTACATTTTTACAGCTGTGGTTATTTTTCTGAACCTTGTAATTGAGTCACAAAACTAAAGACTGCATAACATTTGGCAAGTACAGAATCAACATTATTAATACTGTGGATTCCCAAGTTTGAGTGGTCTGGGCACCTCTCCTGACAGTGTAAAAGAACAAAACGCTATCAAAGGACTGAAGATGCTTGTTTTAATAACTTTTATCATCTTTTCCCACTTAAAAACATTTTTTAACTTCATTTTATAAAGATGCATGCATTTGATTTTCATTCTTAGCTTCATTTCAAGTTTGAAGCATTTGTTCTAATGGTTATTACTTGAACTTCTGCATGGGGAGGGCAGATATGGAGGTTCCCACAAGAGGTGAATAAAGGTTGCTAGGCCACTAGCGTAAAGTATATCAATGTATTTGCATGCCTCTGTGTTCTGCCTGTCCCTTGGAAGGAGATGCTGAGGAAACTGCAGCGTGTGCTCTCGCAATGCATAAGCACACAGGAGGATAAAAAGGAAAAAGAAAAAACACTATCCCAAGTAAAAATATTCCTTATCTATGGTTTGAAAAGGTGGAGGGGAATGATCAAAAGCTTGTGGCATGCACTAAATCATCTTGCTTCTGGCATCATTATCAAATCTACCACTGTGTGTGGAACTTCCTCTGATTCAGAGAGTCTGATTTGACACACTTCCACTGAAATCAATCCTTTATAATTGCTAGATATGAGCTAGTAATGTTTTGTCCACAAATTGGTAACGTTTAAAGACAAACCATGCATGACAGATCCATTTAAGCATTCAGCCGTTTATAAACTTCCCTAAATCGCCCATCTGCCTAAAAATGCACAAACTCAAAGCACATAAAGAAAACCCTCAAAGGTCACCAGAATGCCTGGGTAGAGAGTTTTCAGAGAGCAACAATACATTCCTTTTCGAGCTAATTAAGGTAATTATCTTTGCATACAAGAATTGTAAGTAGACATTTCCACAGGCCATCACTGGCTCCTGCAAGACACCCAAGACACACAGAGTGGTGAACAATCGTGCCTAAGCAGAGTTTTGATTTTTGACTGCATAAACACACACGAAGCCAAACAAAAGGAATGGTCCTGGCACCAGGCACCTTCATTTATGCAAGATAAATAAATTAAATAAATACAGATGATAATGGAACTGCTTGCCATTAGCCAGGAAAAGAATCATCAACAACAAATGCTGTCAAATTATGGACTGTGTTATCTCAACAGAAAGCATCAAGATTAAATGAATATGAATGTATTGCAGCTCTTAATACTCACAGAAAATATTCCGCAGGCTTGTTTGTTACTTTTGACAGAAACAGAATATACCAGAGCTTTAATGGAAAATGAAATAATTTCCTGTTTTACTCTATATCTGAAGAAAGGTCGGGACAGCTATTAGAATTCTTTAAACATTTCTGATTTGGTCAGGGTTACCAAATTAATAGGACAGGACAAAACTTTGTATTCATACATAAAACTTTGAATTCATTCATTTGCTGACCTGTGTTTCCTTTCTGTAGCCAACCTCACCCTGGGCTGCATCAAGAGAAGCATGACCAATAGGTTGAGGGAGATGATTCTCCACCTCTATTCTGCTCTCATGAGACCCCACCTGGAGTTCTGTGTCCAGTTCTGGAGCCCCCGCCAGAAAGTGGTTGTTAATGGGACAGACTCTAGTTGGAGGCCTGTATCTAGTAGGAGTCCCCCAGGGATCAGTACTGGGACCAGTCCTCTTCAATCTATTCATTAATGACTTGGATGAGGGATTAGGGTAGACTGTCAGCAAGTTTGCTGATGACATAAAGCTGGGTGGTGTCACTGACACCCCAGCAGACTGTGCTGCCATTCAGAGAGACCTGTATAGGTTGGAAAGCTGGGCAGAGAGAGAAACTGAATGAGACAGAACAAGGGTCATTGTAGAGTCTGGCATCTGGGCAAGAACCCCAGGGACCAGGATAGGTTGGTGATTGAATTGTTGGAGAGCAGTGTAGCAGAAAGGTCCCAGTGGACATCAGGATGACTATGAGCCACCAATGTGCTCTTGTGGCTAAGAGGACCAACAGCATCCTGGGAGAGAGATCAAAAGCGGGGTGGTTAGCAGATCGAGAGAGGTTCTTCTCCCCCTCTACTCTGCACTAGTGAGATTGCATCTGGAGTATTGTGTCCAGTTCTGGGCCCCTCAGTTCCACAAGGACACAGAGCTGCTGGAGGATGTCCAGCATAGAGCAATGAAGATGATGAAGAAAGCAGAACAGCTCCCCTATGAGGAAAGGCTGAGGGAGCTGGGTCTCTTGAGCTTGAAGAAGAGGAGGCTGAGGGGTGACCTCATTCATGTCTATAAATATGAATATGAGGGGTGGGTGTCAGGAGGATGGAGCCAGGATCTTCTCAAAGTCATCTGGTGATAGGACAAGGGGCAATGGGTGCACGCTGGAAGAGAGGAGGTTCCATAGAAATATCAGAAGGAACTTCTTCCCAGTGAGGATAATGGAGCATTGGAACACACTGCCCACGGGGGCTGTGGAGTCTCCTTCTCTGGGTTCAAGACTCACCTGGATGTGTTCCTGTGCGACTTGGTCTGGGTGATCCTGCTGTGGCAAGAGGATTGGACTAGATGATCTTTCAACGTCCCTTCCATTCCCTAATGATTCTATATTGAACTGTTGGAACGTGTCCAGAGGAGGGCCACGAGGATGAATGGAGGGCTGGAGCACCTCTTCTATGCGGACAGACTGATAGAGTTGGGGTTGTTTAGCCTAGAGAAGAGGAGACTCCAGGGATATCTAGTGGCCTTCCAGTACCTGAAGGTTGCTACAGAAAAGCTGGGTAGGAGCTGTTTCCAGAGATTGGAGTGGTAAGGGCAGGGGGAATGGTTTCAAGCTGGAAGAAGGGACATTTAGACTGGAAGTCAGGAGGAAATTCTTCACGATGAGGATGCAGAGATACTGGAACAGGTTGCCCAGGAAGGTTGTGGCTGCCCCCTCCCTGGAAGTGTTCATGGCCAGATTGGATGGGTCCTTGAGCAACCTTGTCTAGTAGGGGGGGTGTCCCTGCTCATGGTAGGGGGGTTGGAACTGGGTGATCATTAAGGTCCCTTCCAACCTTAACCATTCTATAAATCACTTTGAGATTTGAAATTTAAACACAAAAATCCCACATAAAAGCAGCAGTCTGAAAAAGGCACCAGCATTTAGTTTGGAAAACTAAAATGATAGTTATCAGCCAAGTCAACAGTATTCCAGCCATATCATGGTACTATGCTACTACTAACACCCAGAACTGTAAGGGCTATATGGTAAGGGCTTTCACAAGTCAATGAACAGAGGTTTACTACCAGAAGTCAGGATTTAAGTTTCTCTTACAAGTGGTTACCACAATTTATTTCTTCATTTCTTATTTGTTTATCAAGTTTAGTACCAGTGACTAAACAGGAAGACAACTGCTTCATCACCCTGCTGGTACAATATTTGGAATAACGTTAGCAGGTCTCAGGCTTGCTTGGGATATGCACAGAGTGGGAGGAAATACCCAAACTGACAAAACAAATCTCTAAACATTTATAATATGGTCAAATCATGTAAAAAGTTGTTTGAATTTATTTTCTTAAAGATGAGTAAGATTAACCCATCACACACACAGTGCCACTGCCTGTTCTTTAGGGATGATACCATTTTGCTTGGTGATTATAAGCCAACTTGAAAGTCTGCATTCAAGAAAGGGGAAAGATCTGCTCAGGTGAACTCCAGTGTTGCAGTTAAGACAACCCTGACCAGAACAAGCTGTTGCTTTTTGAAAGACTACTAAGACGTTAATTCAAAGTTTGTCACAGATTATTAAACTTCACCTAATATCCAAAACTGAAAGCTGATAGTCCTTTCTGTAGAAAATTAGGAGGGGTATTTGAAGTAAGGATAACATTGAAACAACAGTAAGGTATGAAAAAGTTCATGAATAAATTCCAATATTTAATTAAAAGTAAGTTTCATAGAGAACTAATGTTTGGCAAGAATCCTTTATGTTAATACAAGGAATAACCCTAATTGATTAGCTCATGAAAAATACTACTACATAAGACCTCAGGCCTGTGCTCCTGAAAGAACTAATAAGAATAAGAAATAATTAATTTTTAATATTCTAATAAGAAAGAAATAACCTGGAGAAGGAAATAGGATTGGTTTAGAAGTATTGATTGCAGGAGGTCCAAAGCAATGTACATCAACTGCTATCCTACATCATCTGAGCACACGTTTTCATGCAACATACAATCCGAAGCTGTACAAGTTAATTAATGTCTTCATTACGCTAATCAGCGAAGTGATGAAAGTAATACGTTTGAAGTAGTAGCTAACAATTCCTAAGTACCAATGAGATCCTACTGAAGAGATTCCCAAGGTCACCTCATTCATGCCGTCATCATCTAATTCATACCATCAACTTTGACATTTAAAACCCAGATTTTTCCTGCCACTTACAGCAATGAGAAGAAGGAATGTGGGGAAATGTCGTGTAACTGCAGATTTTCCAGTCTTTCAGCTACTAATGTGCTTGTATTCCATACTTCATTAAATAGGATAGCTGAAAAAGACTGCCATAAGCTAATTGCTCAAGGCTATTGTCAAGTCAGTTTTTGTATCTCTGCAAAATAATAATGCTTTTTCAAGTGGGAAGGAAACATCTGATGTTCAAGAGAAAAGCCAGTGTAGAACCCATTGTTTACGTAGGTTTAGAGATTTTCTTCTCTTTTCATGAGCTCAAATCTGAGTATTCCATGTGAAGAATTTTAAAATAAATTCATTTCAGCCAGAATTCAATTTAACCTTAAAGAAACATAAATCAAAGCTGAGATGTGTAGTAGAAAACACAAAAACAACACAACCATTGAATGCATTTAATTTACTGCATGAATAAATGTGCTATTTCTAGCATTTGAGGATTACTCTGAATAAATACATTTATTTATTTCTGAAGCTACTTTAGGTATTTTTTGAACAGCACTCTGTACAAGTATGGCATAAACCGTTTTAGAAGCTGACACACAGAGGACAGAGTCTTACTAAGTACAGGCTATCCACTGGTTTTGTAGTCAAAAATTCTTTGTACCTTCACATGAGAAAGGGATCCATGCTACAACCATCAGCATGATGCTGAACCAGCAACCTATTTGGAGAGTGGATAAGCTATAAAAGAGGTTGGAAACACAACTGGCGTACTCCAAATCCACAAGTACTCAAAAGTGAAATTGCTTTCCTATAACCAGTTCAGGGAGCTATGTGAAAAGTAAAAATTTGTTTCCATATTAATATTGCATGACTGGAGTTTTCATTTTTCCAGCTGAGTTGTGTTTGAATTGCCTGAGTGCAGGCAGCACTGGGATGTGGGCACACTCCTGCCTTTCTCCAATAGCAGCCACATTCCCAATAAATTGTGCTTAGGTGAAGCGTACAGTTGCAGTTATTGGAAATTTTTCACACCTCTCCCTCTCTCACAACATGACCATATTCTTTCACTCCAGCAAATGGAAAGCATTTTGAGATGGGCCGTAGATATCTTCAAGATCACCATTATTCATTTGAGCCGAAATCTCTTCAGCCCCAGAGCAATTGTTTTCCCACTGGTATAGCCACTGTCAAGTCAGAATGCCTTCAGTAACAAGACTGCTGTTGCAGGTCACATTAAGGAGTTGAAGGCAAAAGCCTGTATCATGCAATTTCTTAAGAACAAAAGCCATAGCAGAAGTCGTAACGTTAAATAATCAAAATCCAAAACAGATAGTGAAGATCAGAAATCTAGGTATTATGGATTCAAATCGGTTCATTCCAATGTATGCTCTGATATCTTTTAAACTCTACTTGTTGCTATGACAATACTTGATTTTGACCAGAAATAAATCCAACATTAATAAAATTCAGATATCATCTCTGTGAGTATATTACAAAGGAAATGAAAGAAGCATTTTACAGTTCAATATCCCAGGTATAAAAATGTAAATCTTGTTTTTAGTTAGATTGCTGCTCAACACAGACATTTCAGAGGTGAACATTTCTTTTTCTATGTGGTCTTTTTTATTTATAATTTCCTTTTAAATCTAGTGGTTTAGTTTTATCAACTTGGAATTGGATGTCTTCAGTTTTAACTCCATACGATGGTCCATCTCAATTTTTCTGACATAGTGCACTTGAAGTAGTAACACGGTAATGTCAACATTACTCGAAAGATTTGCTGCATTCAGCTGCTCCCATAAAGGTTTGCTCACCTATTACCAGAATAAACGGTGCAACACTTTGGTGTCATGTTAAGCAGGAGTAAAGCCGCCACAAATTCTTTAGCGAGTAGAAAACAAAACATCTTTCCTCACCTTTGTGTACTTACTTGACTGCAGCAATAGGTTTCACAGCCGTTAAGACTGCGTGTTATCACTACCCAACTATAAACCTCAGAGGTCTATGGGTTCATATGTTCTTACACACAACGTCTATGTGAGTTAGGTATAGTATTGCCAATACCTGCCAGCACCATGGTTACCGGGAGCACACTTGACAAGAGTTTACGACCACAATGTTAGCTCACTCTCCAGTTTTTAACTTCCAAATATCTGAGGTGTCAGCAGCTATGTTTGGGATGACTTTTAGATGGCATCTATTCACTTTCAAGTTCCCTTTCTAGGTATCACGTCTACTACAAGACTCATACTGCAATTGATAGTAACAAGGCTACTCAGTGACCCTAACAGCTTACCAACCCTTCCCAAGTCAAAGGGCAAAAGCTGGGTTGAGGTAAAAGACACAGCAGTGCCTCTTGTTCATAGTAATGTCCTTTCTGTCCATGGTCAGATAGTTCAAGGAGACAAGAATGGTAAATGCAGAGTGCTCTTCTGTTGCAGTAAGAGCTTTTAATAATGCTTCACAGAAGGCCCATTTTACATCAGAGGCACAGACTGCTCCTTGTGATTCACTTCCAGGTTCCCTTTTCACCACAAACTTCCCTGGCAGATATGTATTTTGGGTAAATCTAGGGGGTATGTGTGATAATAAAATTCCACAATGCCTTAGCCAAAAACTATAGCAATTCCTTCCTGTTACTTAACATTTCCCATTATTAACACTACCTAGCAGTTTGCTTCAGAAAGTCTTAACTCCACACTCGGATTTGGCTGATGGTATGGGAATAAAATTGTTGGTCTAGAAAACATGCCCTTTGAAGAGTGGCAGAGGGAACTGGGGTTGTTTAGTCTAGAGAAGAGGAGGCTGAGAGAAGACCTTTTATGTAGTTACAGAGAGCAATAAGGAGGTTGTAGTGAGACTGGTGCTGGTCTCTCCTCCTAAATTAGTAATGATAGGACAAGGGAAATGTCCTCAAGCTGCATCAGGAGAGGTTTAGATTGGATCTTAGGAAGAAGTTCTTTGCTGAAACACTTGGTTGGGCACTGGAACAGGCTGCCCAGGGAGGTGGTGGAGTTGCCATTTCTGGAGGGGTTTAAAAATCAAGCAAATAGGGCCATGGTCTAGGGGTTGGAGAGATGTTGGGATGAGGGATGGACCTGATGATCTTGGAGGTCCTTTCCAGCCATGAGGATTCGATGAATAACACTGGCCATCTACTCAAAATTAAAGAGTTAAAAGGACACCAGGTTCAACGCTTAATTTTATTCACCTTCTCAGCTGTTTCAAAATCAAGAGGTTCTCTCTAGTCTGTACCAAATGTTCTCTAGAGAAGTGGTGCGTGTTGAAGTCACCCTGACTGAAGTGCAGTGTTGTAAATATTGATGCACCCTTACCACACCACTAACAAATTGTTTTCATCTCTTAGGCTGAAACAGAATTAGTCCTAATTTTTCAAGTGAACTATTTCAGTTCAGTTCAGTACTCAGTCAAGGTGACTGATTTCTGTGAACCTTTATACGATTCCTTTTTAACTCTTGACATTTGCTATAGTCTATACTGAAACATAGCAGGTCATTTCTGAGGTTTTCCCTGCTGTATAAATGGAAACATCTAATGAAGGCAGCAGAAACTTGCATCCACACAGCTCTTGTGTGGTAGATGTCTATCCTCTCCAACGTAACTCCTGAAGACACTCAAGCTAGCATCAGTCCCAAAGCTGTATAGTCTTGTAAAAACAACATTTATCCCCACCTTGACCTTACTCACCAACAGCCAGGTTCTGGTAATTTCACTTGAAACCTTCATTTCTACTATAGTAGATGCTGAGATGCTCCTGCTTCTACCTTTCTCCTCCCAGTGTTTGTTTCTTGTTTCTGCCAGCAGCGTATCTTAATTGCAAGCAATGCTCAATATGCACAACATCCCATATGATCATGGCACGGAGAAGAACAAAACATGAACCTCACCATCGAATACAAACCTAGCAATTTGTCACAAAATGCTGTCCTCTAAGTTCACTTAGGATTATTTTTCTACATTTATATGAGCTTATTTCTCTTTCTGAGAAGCCATACGCAGCCAAAGAGCTGTCAACTTGCTCATCAAGAGGAATCATGGTCTTCTCTTAGACTTCCAGCACAGATTCTGACTTCTGTTCCTGCCAAACACTGTAGTTATACCCTTGCCACTCAACAGACAGATGTGTTATTGAACATTTTCCTGGTTGCACCCACTGTGGCCACACACAGAACCAGGAGGCAATCCCTTTATCATTAATAGTGTCCCTTTCCTTGTCTACTGCAGGAAGAGTGCTAATGGGATGTGTCCTTCACTCCTTTTGATAAGTCCAGCATGGATGCCATTGGAAGTGGTCTGCCTGGAGCCACAATCCTCACCAGACACATGCTTCCCTGAAGAGATCAGTGGCTAGTTTTCAGTCTAGTAGTAGTGCTAAGAGCAGAGGGAATGGTTTCAAGCTGGAAGAGGGGAGGTTTAGACTGGAAGTCAGAGGTAAGTCCTTCCTTCACAGTGAGGATGCTGAGACACTGGAACAGGTTGTCCAAGGGAGGTTATGGCTGCCCCCTCCTTGGAAGTGTTCCAGGCCAGATTGGCTGGGGCCTTGAGAATCCTGGTCTAGTATTATGGGGTGTCCCTGCTCATGGCATGGGCGTTGGAACTAGATGATCTTTAAAAAGGTCCCTTCCAACATGAACCATTCTATGACAGGGAGATACCCAAGTTCACAGGTACAGTCTCTGGTGTATATGTAGGGAATTATTAACTTAAGAAAACCAAACGACCTGTATAAAGTGCTCAGTTTGAAAGCCACTGAAAATTAATACACACGCTTGAAATGCAGGCTTTTAAGCTTAAGAAAAAGAACACTTTTAAAAGCATTTTATTTGGTAGAGGTTGACTTTTACTATAATGACATCCTCCTCCACTTTTCTCTTTTAAAATGTGTATTTTTACAATGACTGCAATTATTGGAGAAGTGAGCTTTCAGCAGAGCAGGGAATCACTGTCTATAGCAGAGGTTCCTTATGACAAGATAGATAAAACCTTCACTTTCCTTTCATCACAGAAGTTATATCCAGCCATGATCTGAAGCCAAGCATCCATAAACTAGAATCACAAGTGACACGTTACATAAACTAGCTGTCTGCAAGCAAAATACAGGGAATATCATCTTTATACAACAAACTGCATGACTTCCCCCTTCAGAAAATCATGCTATCTGATAGAACTGCTTTGCTTGTAGCACCAATTCCCTTACCCTGTCATTATTGTCTGATTAATGTAATTTACAGAAATACAGTTTAAAAGATAATTTTAAAAGTTTAGATTTTTTTTTGGTCTGACAATATCAGGCCAAAAAGGGTTTAGCAGGCTATTAGGATAGTTGGGCCATTGATCAGACCTTCCTCCACATTCACACAAACAAAGAAAATTGACACCATTAAAATTCCCCAACCACCAAGTAGTCACAGGTTGGTTCTGCAGACAGAACTGCATGTTACTGATCTGGGCTATTCAGACACCTGGCACAGAGGGTATGGTATCTGATAGGGGGATGGGATGATACACTCAAATGAGCAACAGAGCAGAAAACAGAGCTACATCCTGAGTCTTAGAGGCAGGAGAATGTAACAGATGACAAAAAAAGGGACAGGCTTATCAACACAAAGGAAAACTTCCCAGTTTGTCATCTTCCACAGACTTACAAATACAGGGAAAATACTTTTGTCCTGTCACAAGCTGTCAGCTGCCAAGTTCTCCTTTCTTTTTTCTGCTGGCATACCTGATTGAGTTTTGTTACAAACTAAAAAAGGGCCCAATAATTGTTACTGCTAATAAAATGGTTGTGGCATTGCTTATTTTATCCTGTAATAGGTGCTGTACCAGTTACAGAACCAAATCCAAGCTTATCTTTAACACAACCAGGGAAAACTTTGTCATTTTGCTTTTTCCTCTAAAACTGCTGCTTCTCACCATGTTAGCAGAGATCCGTCTGCCAAAAGACTAACTTGAGAGTGATTGGTGTCAACACAACACCCCATCCTCAGTACAAATCTGCAAACCAACCTTCCACTCTCCACTTCACCTCATCATGTGAAGCCTTC